>JAXIVD010000955.1:5000-102500 GCA_036785275.1 Cancer borealis | reverse complement strand
CTGCATAGCCAAAATTTTCCTGAAGGGGGACCTAGACCCAAACAGAATATGGGAATACAAGGAATATGTAGGTCAAAATTATGAGAAAACATAAATATTAGCGAGGCCTCTTAGAATTGTGCTGATTATATCATTAGATTAATACATACGGAACTGTGCAATCATGTCAATACCTACTGTGCATATCGAAATTCCTTGAGCCATGGGGCCCCCTAGAACCTTAGTCCACCACAATGGCTACGTCGCTGCATTCCTCTGTCTTCTTGTTATTGGCATCAGCGAGGCGAACACTTGTTGAACCAACCACGCGGACCCAGAGATCAGTTTGGGGAGCCATTACACTTGTCGCGTAAAATTAACCTACAAACTAATGCATATAACGTACTGGGTGATAATGCCAAAGTTTTCAAAATTAATCAAACAAATTACATGCAAAATGAAGGTTACAATTGCAGGCTATGTTATCTATGAACTTATGTATTCAAACCCATTCACTTTGCTATTACCCATGCATCTTAAATTTATTTTAACTGTACGGCTCGAGAATGCTAGTGTTTTTTTTTTTTTTTTCTTCAAATTTAGTTAATATGACGGCGATGTTATGCAACAATGCTCCTCGCACTTGTTTGTTTCTTGACACACACACACACACACACACACACACACACACACACACACACACACACACACACACACACACACACACACACTAACACTGTTAAGTATTTATTATGGATCGCTAACTTACTGGGGTGCGTCAGAATCATAGGCTAATACATGCATATAATATTATTTCCAAATTTAATAAAGCTACATGTATACGAGAATGTGCCTAAATAAATTTCATTTCGGGTAAAACTGATGCGATTATACATGAATCTAGCAGTTCAGGAGTTCCAAGCCTTCATAAGTTTCTACTTTTAGTGATCCGCTGGTTTCATAAAGAAGTAGGTGGGTCCATTTTTTTGTTTTTTCCAAGCTTAAACCTCCTGACTTTAACTTCGGTCTTCAAGTTACCCTCACTCTCCAGGAATTATTTTTCGTGAAATATAAAGTATTAGGAATTCAATAGATAACTATATAACTGAAAGTCTGTAATGAGCACAACTAGCCACGTCCTGCGCATGTCCGAGCTGATGACGTTGGTAAATCCTTGAGCTGTGATTGGTAGAGATTCAGCGGCTCACCTTACTCTTATTATTCAATTCATCAGTCGACTCTACAGCAGGCAGCCGTGGTGGTGCCAGCTCCGCCTCTGTTTAGTGACAGCGATTATTTCTTTACCATTACCATCTATCAAGGACATATACCATCTGTAGAAAGGTAAGTGTATACAAGAAACCATAGGAATCGAGTAAATTCTGATCAATAATGCGTAGAGAACTAGTGCATATCACGCATATAATTATGACAGTGGTTACAGGTACGGCAGCCGTACAAATAGGGGATGACAACGGGATACGGCTGCCGTATCTGTTAGCACTTATAGGCACAGCCTGCAGGTACGGCAGCCGTATCCTCAGTGCTTCCCTATAGATATAGCACGTGCCTAACTTTTGAGTAATAAAATATAAAAAAGCTTATATAACCGAACTAAACTTAACCTAACCAATCCTAACAAAATGCCTAACTTTCGGGTAAAAAGCTTATATAACAGAACCTAACCGAACCAAACCGTACCTACATAACATAACCTAATCAACCTAACATAACTTGAAAGATGCTTTACCAAATACCAGGTAAATAATAAGGCACAGGCCGTAGGAATAGCGGATTATTCTGTTGATAGCTTTTTAAGTGTTTTATAAATCCTTCATACAATAAAAATGTCGATTTTAATGCGAACACGGTGGGTGACGCCGGCGCATGCCGTACTAATAGGGGACGCCAACAGGGTACTGCTGCCGTATCTGTAAGCATTTCGTATAATTATATATATATATATATATATATATATATATATATATATATATATATATATATATATATATATTTTTTTTTTTTATCATTACCCGTTGGAGCCAATAGGCTTATTGAGGCACAGATTAACTTGCCTCGCCTGTTATTTGGCATAGGTTATCAGATTTTGGTATTACTATACTTTATGCCATTAAACAGTCGAAGGTTATGGCTACACTCAGCTTGTTGCTCTTACTATTTACAAAATTTTCACTGATTACACTACCTGTCGGAAATGAATAATAACACTGCAATACGTCCGTGAATGTGGTACAGTTTTGGACTGTGGGTGGACTGTATCTCGAAGTCAAAACAAACAAACAAACACTATCAATTGTTTTTAGCACGGGCTTTGGTTTCAACCATGGGATTGGGTCCTGTTGCTACAAAGGATTATTATATTGTCTATATTTCCTCTGTCCAAAGACGTGCCACCATCAATTGCCAGCACCAGCTGCGCCAATCACAGCTTGCTATATGTAATAGTAGACGTGGCACACCTGGAAGGATAGGGCAGGAGACACTTTTCTCCTCAGTTGTATCATGGCTACCGTTCACGTTACTTGTCAAGGTTGTGAATGGGATTATTGGCAAATAATCGCCAAATTCCATTCCAAAAACGAGTTGGTGTACGAGTACCTGAGGGAACACGGCGTCCTACCAACAGGTGTTCAGTGTCCACATGCCACACGCCATGTAAACTCAGGTGTGACAGGCGTGTGTGGTATTGTGGCCGGTACCGAAAGTTGCCCAAGAAAAAACGCAGTAAACAGTGTCATTATAGCGTTTCTGATTTTAAAGGCACTTTCCTGGAAGGATCGCATCGAGTAGAGGACGACCCACAGCCAGAAACTTCAGGCTTTCATTAAGGTATTGTGAGTTCTGAAATTTTACTTGGTAAATTTGCAATTCAACCAAAAATTAGGTTAGGTTAGATTAGTTTAGGTTAGGTTGAAACAGTGTCACAGGGGGAGGGTCCAGGGGGGGCGCAGCCCCCCCGGTTAGGATTGGTTAGGTTAGGTTGAAACAGTGTCACAGGGGGGGGTCCAGGGGGGGCGCAGCCCCCGCGGTTAGGATTGGTTAGGGTAATTTAGGTTAAATCTGGGGAAATTTCCAAAAATGTAGGGAAATTCCCGTAGATTTTTCAAAGGCCATATATCACTCCCATATGCTTCCCCCCCCAAAAACTCCCCGATTCCCCAGGCTCCCCCAAGCTTGCTGGGGGGGGGGATGGGGGGAGGGGGTAGAGATGTGGCATAATGGCATAAAGTATGAATTTACCCAGATTTTTATAGTGACGCCTCAAATATTTAGGTTCTCTCGTGAATGTTGAGAATGTGCGAGGTTAATCACTGCTACAGCCTCAGACGCATATAAACGTTGTTAGTCTCGTCTGAGGGCAGTATGTCAATAATTTGGGTAGTCTTAGGCCACTCGGCGGTGATATCACAGAATGAAAAGTGGGCAGCGTATAACGGTATATGGAGTTGAAGTGCTTTCATGAGTGGAATAGGAAGCCGCCCCCTAATGGTTGTCACTTACAATCTCCCACATGTGGCCAGAGTAACGGATCACGTTTAGGGATGTGGAACATGGAACGCATGTGAGTCAGTGCAGGAGATGAGGAGAAAAAACAACTTAAGTAAAACCAAAACAAATGAAGTAGATCTTTGGCACAATTCATCATCAGCCGCCTCTGATTCCACTGCATGACTAAAGCCTCCTCCATTCCTCTCCACTCATCTCTGTTAGCTTCCTAGGAAGTCTACCCCTGCAGGTTACTCCAACAAAACTTCCTGTCTCATCTCCATTTGTTCTCTGTCTGCTCTGCCTTTTGTTTTACGATCCCTGGGTTGCCATTCTGTCCTTACAGATGCTTATAGATGAGTTTCTGGAGGAGGCCCTTGCAGGCCTGTGACTCCAGTTCCAAATTTTCTATCCCTTGGTCGATGTGCCAAGGGTCGTGGTCGTGGTCGTGAGCCTGACCTGCTGAGAGGAGGATGTGCTGCTACTCGCTCGTGCTACAAGGGATACCAGGTTGTATTATCCATTACAGATATTTTATTGTGTTTTTGTGTGGCAACACAAGGGATACCAGGCTATATTTTTACCATAAGTATTTTATTGTGTTTTGTGTACATTTTTGTGAAAAAGTATTTAGATAGCTGAGTGCGTAGTACTCAATATAGGCGAGGAGCTTACAGGTATGGAGGGTGGAGTGGTGAGGTGTGGTTCTTGTGGAATGGAGAGACAATGTAAGGTAAGTGGATGTAAATTGTGTGAAGTGTTAGCTAGAAATGTAGCCTTAGAGGAAGAGGTTAAGGAGGTGAAAGTTTCGTTGGCACAGACGAGACAACAGTTATTAGAGCTAAGGCAGGAAGCTAGCGTCAGGTCACGAGACTCAGGTCAGGTTAGGTCAGGTGACTCAGGTCAGAGACAAGGGGGGAATAGTTGGGGGATTGTGGGTAGGGGAGGGAAGGGGAGCGTGAACCCTCCCTTGTGTGAGGTGGAATTTCCTCCCCTGGGTCAGGTAGAGTGTAGCAACAAGTTTGGCTTGTTAGCTACACAGGAAGAGGAAGAGGTGGTGATAGAAGTAGGAGCAGGTGAAGGGGACAGGACACCCAAGGCAAAGATAGTGAAGAGGAAGTTAGATGGGAAGGAGAGGAAGGAGGGTGGGAAGGTGAGGAAGGACAGGGAAGGGTTAGAAGGGTCGCAGGAAGTGTTAGTTCTGGGTGACTCTAGGATTAGGTATTTAGACGAGATCTTCTGTGAAGCCGACAGGGCAAGGAGGATGACGTGTTGTCTTCCTGGGGCTGGAATACAGGACGTGGTAGAGAGATACAAGAAGGTTGTGGAGGGGACAGGGAAAGAGGCGTTAGTGGTGGTTCACGTGGGCGTGAACGATGTAGCCAGGGTAAGGTCAGAGGAGCTAGTGCTTAGGTATAGGGAGCTTCTGAGGGAGATAAGGGAGAGTGGTAGGTGTATAGTCTCAGGGGTGCTCCCTGTACAGGGGGTTAGAGGCTGGTGGCTCTCACATGCCCTTGGCCTGAACGAGAGGTTGATGAGGATGTGTGGGGAGGATGGGGTAGGTTTTATGGATGAGTGGAGCAGGTTCTATGGGAGACAGGAGCTCTATGCCAGGGATGGTGTACACTTCAGTAGGAAGGGAGTACAAGAACTTAGTGAGTGTCTTGAGAGGGCTGTTAGACAGTCCAGTCAGGGAAACTAAATATTAATAGAGGTAAGGGTAATAGAGACAAAGGACGGGGTAAAGAGAGGGAGGTGCATGAACTAAGTGTCTTTTATACAAACAGTAGAAGTGTAATAAATAAGATAGACACACTTAGAGGTATCGCATGTGTTGAAGAGTTAGATATTATAGGTATTACAGAAACTTGGTTAGATATTGCAGGCAAACATTTCTTACCTGAAGTAGGAATAGATGGGTACACTTTTTTCCACAGGGATAGAGTAGGGAGGAGAGGGGGAGGTGTGGCACTGTACGTTAGAAACACATTAAATAGCTATGTCAATACCACAATAAAAACAGATAGGAATACGGAGTCATTATGGATTGACATTATTATAGGAGGGAATAAGTTAGTTGTAGGCATTATATATAGGCCTCCAGATTTAGGCGAAGCAGCTAGTGCACCCCTGATGCAGGAGCTTGCAAGGGCATCTAGGTATAATAATGTGTGCATTATGGGGGACTTTAATTATAGGAGAATAGACTGGGATAGTATGACAGGAGACGGGTGCTCGGAGGAATTCTTAAATGTCGTCCAGGATGGTTTTTTCACACAATTTGTAAGGGAACCAACACGACAGGGAAATATTTTAGATCTGATCTTAACTAATAATGAAACTTTGGTAAGTCAGGTTGAGATAGGAGCGAGATTTGATGTTAGTGACCACCACGAAATTAGATTCAAGATTAATGCAAAGAGGCAGGTAGAACAGAACACTGCTTTAGTACCAGATTTTAGAAAAGGAAATTACCAGGGCCTCAGACATTATTTCCAGGGTATAAATTGGGAGGGTATAGGAGTAGGCAGAGAGGAGGATCAAAACATTGAGGTAGAATTGCATTATAATAACATAGTAAGGGAAATTCATACAGGGCAGGAACAGCATATACCTAAGAGGAGGATTAGGTCAAATAAAAATGATCCAAAATGGATGAATAGCAACATTAGAAGTGAAAATGGATTAAAAAGGGGACTCTATAGGAAAATTAAAAGGGGAGAAGTACAGGTAGTAGAGCAGTATAATGACCTAGCTAGGAAGGTTATAAAGGATATTAGGACTGCAAAGAGGAATTATGAGGTTAAGATAGCTAGAGATGCCCAGTAGGATCCAAAGGGATTCTATCAGTTGTACAAGGCTAAAACAAAGGAAAGAATAGGACCTCTTAAAGGAATGGATGGCAGCTTGATAGAAAATGGTGAGGATATTAGTAAGGAATTAAATAAATACTTCTTGTCTGTATTTTCTCAAGAAGAGTCGGGTAGGGAACTGGAGCCAGTACAGATCTTTAGGGGACAAGAGGATGATAAATTAAGCGAAATAGACATAAGTAGGGAAGTAGTTAGCAAGGAAATAGATAGACTTAAAAAGACTAAATCTCCAGGGCCGGACGACATTTTTCCGAGGATTCTTAGGGAATGTAGAGAAGAACTCGTTGATCCTATTGCAATGATTTTTAGAGAATCACTAGACACAGGAGTAGTTCCTAGGCTATGGAGGCAGGCAAATGTAGTTCCTATATTCAAGAAAGGAGATAAGGCAGAAAGTAGTAACTACCGCCCAATTAGTTTAACATCAGTGGTAGGCAAGATGTTAGAAGCTATCATAGCAAGGGCAATTAGGAAACATTTAGATGAACACAAGCTAATTAGACATAGTCAACATGGTTTTAGCAAGGGGAAGTCATGCCTCACAAATTTATTATCCTTCTATAGGAAAGTATTTGAAACAATAGATAAGGGGGACGAGTATGATATAGTTTATCTGGACTTCAGTAAAGCCTTTGACAGAGTACCCCATAGGAGACTATTAAATAAAGTTAAGGCTCACGGCATAGGTGAGAAGGTACTAGAATGGATTAGGGGATGGCTTATTGGTAGGGAACAGAGGGTACAAATTAATGGGAAGAAATCAGAATGGGGTAATGTCACTAGTGGGGTACCACAGGGATCAGTACTAGGACCATTGTTATTCATAATTTATATAAATGACTTAGAGACAGGAATAAATAGTGATATCAGTAAATTTGCCGATGACACAAAGATAGGAAGACAGGTAAAGAATTTAGACGATGCTAGGATGCTGCAGGATGACTTAAATAGGCTGTACGAGTGGTCAGAGAAATGGCAGATGCAGTTTAATGTTAACAAGTGTAGCATTATGAGCGTAGGTAAAGGAAATAGGTCTATAGACTACACATTAAATGACACTACCTTAGGAAGGTCATATAGTGTGAGGGATTTAGGAGTTCAAATAAGCAGTGACTTGGCCCCAGGGAACAGTGTATTATAGCTAGAAATAGAGCCAACAAGATACTGGGATTTATTAGTAGGTGTGTGACAAATAGGAGTTCTGAGGTTGTATTTAGCGCTAGTTAGACCCCACCTAGATTATGCAGCTCAATTTTGGTCCCCTTATTATAGGAAGGATATAGGCTCCTTGGAGGCAGTTCAGAGAAGAATGACCAAGATGATTCAGGGGCTGAGAAATTTACCCTACAAAGATAGGTTAAAACGTCTTAATCTCCACTCCCTAGAGAGAAGGAGGGCAAGAGGGGATATGATTGAGGTTTTCAAATGGGTAAAAGGAATTAATAAGAGAAACATTGATCAGGTTTTAGAATTTACTACCCAGGATAGGATGCGTGGAAATGGGTACAAGCTAGAAAAACTTAGATTCAGGACAGACATAGGTAGATATTGGTTCACAAACAGAGTCGTGAACGATTGGAATAGGCTGAATAGACACGTAGTAAGTGCTGAGTCAATAGGTAGCTTTAAAAGACGGCTGGATGAGAGTATGGATAGGGATGACAGGTGGGATGGCTAAATATTGGATTATTCCAAGGGTGGGGGACAAGGAACTGCCTCGTATAGGTCATTAACTGGCCTCTTGCAGTCTCCTAATTTCTTATGTTCTTATATGCTGAACGTGCTGGTTTCCAGAATTCATTTAATTATTTTCCTTGTAATCATATTTCAGTCTTTGATTTTTCAATAGTGTGTCCAATTTCTTTTCAAAAGTCCGCACTGATTCATCTGTCAGTGTGTTCCAATTATTAATGACTGTTGGTGAACATATTTTACCTTTTATCTAACCTTGACCTTCTCTTGCACGACTTCTTGCCGTGTCCTCTTGTTCCCATTTCTTCAGATCTCTCAAACATCTCCCCACATACTTCTACATCATATCCACCATTCACTATTTTAAAGACCTCCATCATGTCTCCTCTTACCCTTCTGTACGCTAAGGTTGGTAAGTTAAGTTTAATTAATCTTTCTCATGACAGATTCTTCAGTGTTGGTAGTAACTTGGTGGCTCGTCTCCGGACATTTTCAATAATTTGTCTTTCTTCTTATAAGGATTCCACACTTGATTTGCATATTCTAGTTGAGGTCTTACCAAAGTTGTATATAATGCTTTGAACATTATTTCGTCCAGAGTTATGAATGTTCTCCTGATAATACCCATTATTTTGTTAGCCTTGTTCACTTTCTCAGTCAGGTGTTCCTCGAAATTCAACTATTTGTCAATAATTACTCCCAAATCTTTCTCTGAAATTACCTCCACTAGTTCTTCCTCCATATTGTACTTATACATCTGTTCATTTATAGTTCCAATCCTCATGACACAACACTTCTCTGGGTGAAAATATAGCAATCATTTCCCAGATCCGCTATAAATAATCTCTAGGTCTTCTTTGCATCTTCTCGCAATCCTTGGGATGCCTAATTTCCTTGAACAACATGGTGTCATCTGCGTACAAAAATATATTACTGTTCTGAATCACCTCTGCCAAGTCATTCATATAAATTACAAAAAGCAGAGATCCCTGAGGAACTTTACTTAATGCATTCATCATTTCTGATTTCTCCCCATTCACAACCACACAGTTTCCTTCCACATAAAAATAACTCAATGCAGTCTAACAGTTCTCCATTAATATTATAACTTTTGATTCTGATCAACAATCATCAAACCAACAACAATCAAAAGCTTTCGTGAGGTCACAATAAGCCACATCCACCCCATATCCTCTGTCGAGTGTCTCAGTCTACATATCTAATACTTTTATAAATTACAGAACAGTCGACCTCCCTGGTAAGAAACATTATATCTATTATATGTTCGTCTTATGACTTATCTAGCCCATACCCACTTTTTTTTTCTCTTAATTTATATTTTTATTTTACATTAAAAGGGTACCGGCGAAGGGCAAACAAAAATAGGTTAACACAATAACAAAAACTGCTTGTCACCAGGCCCTGTACAGTGGACAGTAGGAGAAATAGAAATAGAGACAGGGATTGGAGGGGAAGGAGCAGAAGAGGTGTCTTGACACTCCTCTTTTGACAGAGTTCAATTCATAGGCAGGTGGAAAAACAGACAAAGGAATAGAGTTCTAGGGTTTACCAGTGTAAGGAATGAAAGAGTGAATATACTGGTTAACTCTTGCATTAGAAAGATGGACAATAGGGATCAGAAGAAGAAAAAAACTTTGTGCAGCGAGGCCGTGGGAGGGGTGGAGGCATGCAGTTAGCAAGTTCAGAAGAGCAGTCAGCATGAAAATAGCGGTAGACAAATAATCAAGACAGTCCGTTAGAGGAGAGTTGAGATGAAAAGCTTTAGACATAACCTGTTTATTAAAGCTGTGTGAGTTGAAATCTCCCAGACATGAGAACGATACTCCATACATGGACAGATAAGGCCACTGTACAGAGCAAGCAGCTAGGGGGGAAGAGAAGAAAATGGACACAGACGCCATAGGGCACTAACTTCTTGGAAGATGAATTATCGAGAATAGAGATATGAAATTGCCAGTTTAGATATTTAGTAAAGGATAGGCCGAGTGTGTTTGATGTGGAGGAGAGGAGCAGTTGAGTGTCATTGAAAAAGAGGATAAATATCTAGGTTATGTTGAGTAGATAGTTGTAGAAATTGAGGGTAAATTTTTACATCATAATGGTGATGTAAGAAAACGGCAACCACAGACTTTTGGTCATATAAAACATTTGATAGCTTTTAAATTAACATAACCTAAATGTAAATTAACCAAACCTTTACCTATATTGACAAATAACAACTTTGTTCAAACCAAACTAAACTTTACTTTTAAAACCATGAATATCTCAGAAACTAGAAATTTGTGACAGAAATGTAATTAAGAAAACCTTCTCAGAATGCATTAGGTAATTAGAAATAATTTTACTCTCAATTCTCTAGAGCATTCAGGTGAAGATATATAATAATACCAAATTGAGCTTTTGAGGCATTGAACAGAATCAGGTTTGCTCTGCCCCAATCAGAAACTAATGAAAGATCAGAAGTTAGGCGTCCTATAGCATCTCGCCTTGAATCACTTAATTCTTGTTGGGTTGGGCGTCTGTTGTACGACGTTGAAAATTACAAGATGGTGTCATCAGCATAGGAGTCGATAGGGCGTTGAGTCAGATTTAGGAAATCATTGATGAATAATAGAAAGAGAATGAGCAATAGGATAGAACCCTGAGGAACATCACTGTTTATAGGTTTAGGGGGAAGAACAGTGACTGTCTACTACAGCAGCAATAGAACGGTCAGAAAGGAAACTGGAGATGAAGGTACAGAGAGGATATAATCCGTAGGAGGGTAGTTTAGAAATTAAAGATTTATGTCAGACTCTATCAAAGACTTTTGATATGTCAAGACCATCAGCAAAGTTTTCACCTAAGTCCCTAAAAGAGGATGACCAAGATTCAGTTGGAAAAGCAAGATCACCACCAGTAGACTTGTCTTTCTGGAAACCATACTGGCAATTAGAGAGAAGGTTGTGAGCTGATAAATGCCTCATTATATTCTTATTAAGGACAGACTCAAAGGCTTTAGAAAGGCAGGAAATCAAAGCTATAGAGCAATAGATGAAAGGATTGGAGCAGTCACCCTTTTTTGGGACAGGTTGAATGTGAGCAAACTTCCAGCAAAAAGGATAGGTAGAAGTAGAAAGACACAGACGAAGGAGTTTGACCAAGCAGGAAGCGAGCTCGAAAGCACAGTTTTTGAGAACTTCCGAAAATCAAAGCCAGAGAGGACATGGAAAATGTCATAATGAAGAATTTTTATTTTAGGGATAAAGTAGTCCGAGAGTGGAGGAGTAGGAGGAACATTTTGGTCAAGATGTCTTCAACTTTAGTCTGCTCCATAATCCATGATGCTTTCTTCCTATCTTTGTTGTGCCAAACACTATTGGTTTCCGATCCATATATTATAACAGGTAGAATGCATTGATTATTTACTTTTCTCTTCAGTAACAAAGGAAAATTACTGTTCATAACATTGCGTTGTCTACCATAAGCACTCATTCCTATCCCTATCTTTTATTTATTTTCAATGATCTGGACATGCACCAATTTTCTGTCCCAAGTAGATTTATTCCTGAACACATTGAATTACTTCATCTGTCTGGTATTATTTTACTTCACAATAATGCTCTAGAAAATTAAGTGATTTTCTTCCATTACCTGATGAATTCGGATATTGAACATTTTCTATGAACACAAACCGGAGGTTGGGTCAGGTGCACACATTTTCTTCTCTAGCTTTTATCCCAGGAAGAAGCATGACCGTCGGTACATTGCATGATCGTGAATAAGGAATTGCTAGATTATGTTAGGTTGCGTCAGTAATTCTAGCACCTTGTGCTTTTAACGTAAATCATTGTATTTCGGCTTCCCCACCCAAGAACCCTGCATTCCCATAAGTCCCCAGACTTGTTGGAGATGGTGAGGATATTTTAGAATATATGGATTTGTAACAAATTCATGTCAAAATCATTCATAATGCATCAAAATCTGTATGAAAAATCTGTTATTTATATCCAGGTGCATTATTGTGAAGTTGTAAAAATTAATTTCATGGTCTAGTATGTAATTGTTGAACATCACTGCAGTTTGATTTTTTTAATATTTATTTTTAATCCCATTTCAGGCTCTCTCTGTGAAACTGCAATATCATCTGCTGTAGTTCATCTGTCGATTTGCTCATAAGAACATTATTAAGAAAATTGTTTAGTTGTTCGACATTTATCTGAATTCCTGACTTTCCCCATTCCAAATTTTTAAAAACTTCCTCTAAAACAACTGTGAACAGTTTAGGAGAAATAGTGTTGCCTTGTCTGACTCCTTTCTGTATTGCTATTTCATCACTGGCCTTATGTAGCTTTATAGCTGCAGTGCTTTCCTTATAGATGTCTTTAATATCTTCACATGTTCCCTTACTCTATTTCCTGTCTCCTTAGTGCTTTCATAACTGTTGAGATTTCCTCCGAGTCAAAGGCTTTTTCATAGTCTCTGAAAGCCATGCTAAGCGGCTTAGTGTATTCTGCATAGTTTTCAACTATTTGATTAATGAAATGGCAACCACCCTCAAATGCTATGCCAACCATTCCTTGTAAATCAGATATAACAATAAGCTAAAACAAGTATTTTGGCATAAGAGCTGTGACACATTTTGCTTTAATTTGCTCTAAATGTTTTGCTTTTTATAGTTAATCCACAGCCATAGCTCTACTTACCACTAAGAGACTAGATTTAGATGTGAAAATGGGACGAATGGAATGACGAAAGACGAAAACATATTGTTTTTTTGGGATATTGTTTTCATGTAAAGTTCCCATGCCACAACTTTCATAGATGCTTCCATTACTCTCACCCTCCCAACTTCTCACACCAAATGCCCCTCGCAGATAACTCCTATCCACAGCATGCACTCGTGACTGATGTGTCCTATTCTACATTGGTCTATGATCAATACGTCATTGTTGGCAAGATACTATTCCTTTTACCTTTCTTTACCTCCAACCATTGACAGTCCTCCCTTTGATAGCCCATGCAAATTATACAAATAATGTTAACATTTATATTACTTAAAAACAATTATTACAATTTAGATTAGGTTTGAAGGAATCTCCCACTATCACTGAAGAAAAAGGTATAAAATCAGTGCATTCTACCAGTTATAACATGTGGATCTAAATCCTGGAACGAAAACTTAAAAGTGTGCAAAGGTTCATCATATGTCAAAGGCACAGAAGATACCAGGATCAAGCCCTGGTGATCACAGGATTTATTTATAGCGTTGTAAACAAGAATCACTGAGGCTCAAGAACAAATGCACGATGAAAAAAAATCACACCTAGTTTGCTCCGATTAACTTTTAAAGTGCTATACAAGTAAATAATAATGTACAGAAAAATTAAATGATGTATGGTATGTCAATTAACTTTTTTTCTTTCTTATGGTATTTGCTTGAAAATACAAAAATGCGAAGTTTGTTGGCATTTTTCTGTAAATTTAAGACTTCTTGGGAAATGGAATTTTATAATCTATGAAGAAAAAAAACCTCATATATATATGCAGGTTCACAGTAACTATGATTTCCTTCACCCATGCAATCCCTGACACATTCTATCAATGTTTATTATGTTTTTGATCAGAATAGGAATGCAAACTTCCCAACACTTCTCTCTATTCTCAAAAAGTATTAATACTTGTTGCCCCTTTCATACCCTCCAGTAATATCCTCTCATCCTTCACTCCTGCTAACTTTATTCTCATTGATGCTTCTTTGCACTTCCTACAGTGCCTTAGCTGTTCCATTTTGAATTATACGTTCCCTGTCCTCACAGGACTTTGCAAATTTTATCACTCGGAAGCACTTAAGCTCTAGGATAACAGTGTTTCTTGGAGACATGATTGTCGCCATATTCTTGGTAAATATTTTTTTTAAAAAGCTTCCTAATTTTATTCCAATCAGTATAAGACAATGGGATGGACTCAACCCTCACGAAGTAGCTAGGATCTGTTGCTTGTTGTAATTCTCTCTCATTCTCTCTCTCTCTCTTTCTCTCTCTTTCTCTCTCTTTCTTCTCTCTCTCTCTCTCTCTCTCTCTCTCTCTCTCTCTCTCTCTCTCTCTCTCTCTCTCTCTCTCTCTCTCTCTCTCTCTCTCTCTCTTCTCTCTCTCTCGAATGATGCTGTAAGGGACTGGAATAAATTCTTGCCTTCCATGGTGCAATGTAACACAATAAATATATATATTATTTTAAATGACAAGCTCCTCCAACAAGGTCTCCAACAGGGCAATAGGACACGGCGTCCAGCAGGCTGTTTGACTGCGCGTGTTTTTTTCTGCTGTATTCTCTTTCAAGAAAGATATTTTCTACTCTAGGTAAAGGACAGATCACCTAGGTTGGAGCTTAGAGTCTGTCTGTCTGGTATGGATTTATATGTAATTATATATAGTTGTTGTTCTCATTGTAATCCTGGTTACATTTGGCATGCAATTTTACAAAATGCTCATCTGGTTAATTACATTCAGGTCCCAGTTCTCAATTAGTGAATCTTCTTTCTGCTTCCACCTCTTGAATGTCTATGCTGTCTGAATTGTTCATATTATTTTGTTATTCTTTTTACTGACTTTTCCCATTGGATATTCAGGGTATTTTTGTGTTCCTTTAGGATTGCTGTCTACTATCTATGAAGGTTCTTTGATGAACCAATCTGTTTTTGCAGGGTGTCTTGAGACTAGGCAGTCAATAGAAACCAAGAACCAAGAAGACAGACTGTTTGACTGCGCGTGTTTTTTTCTGCTGTATTCTCTTTCAAGAAAGATATTTTCTACTCTAGGTAAAGGACAGATCACCTAGGTTGGAGCTTAGAGTCTGTCTGTCTGGTATGGATTTATATGTAATTATATATAGTTGTTGTTCTCATTGTAATCCTGGTTACATTTGGCATGCAATTTTACAAAATGCTCATCTGGTTAATTACATTCAGGTCCCAGTTCTCAATTAGTGAATCTTCTTTCTGCTTCCACCTCTTGAATGTCTATGCTGTCTGAATTGTTCATATTATTTTGTTATTCTTTTTACTGACTTTTCCCATTGGATATTCAGGGTATTTTTGTGTTCCTTTAGGATTGCTGTCTACTATCTATGAAGGTTCTTTGATGAACCAATCTGTTTTTGCAGGGTGTCTTGAGACTAGGCAGTCAATAGAAACCAAGAACCAAGAAGACAAAACATCAGAAAGGTAATAATACTGCCAAATTATGTTGTACCACAGGTTATCTAAACATGTCTCTGGATTACATTTTTCAGTTACATACATTATTGAGATACGAAAATCATTATCACTTGAAAGTAGAAATTTTTAACAGAAAAGCTAGATTTGTTTTCTGAAATAAAAGTAAAAAGTGCCTTGACCTTTCAAGTGAGATACTGTTAAATATTTGAATGAAATCAGAAATTAATGACTACATAAAAGTTAGGAAGATTGTGTAGTCTAATAGAAATTAAAGATAAGCCAGAAGGATGTAAGTTTACCATGCCTGATGCCTTTCTTATATGTTTTTTTTTTTTAAACTCATGGCGCCGGGAGGCTCCAAGGAGACCTTAGGTGGTTAGCCTCCGCCCGTTAGTAGCGCGGGTTAGATTTTTTAAGTGACGCCTTGTTTCGTAAATATTCGTAAGACGATCCATTCAATATTCCTTACCTTTATAATGCACTGCAAATTCAACCTCAGAAGCTTGTTCAGAACATCTCAACAGCTATGCCACTGAATTACAGAAAAAATAAGATTTATTTTTTCATTTTTTAGGTTACATTAGGTTTTATTCAGTTTAGTTAGGTTTGGTTGTGTTAGCTTTGTTTAGGCTTATTTTACTGCAGCTCTGGGAATGTAATGCTAGCAAAGCTTTTTTTTGGGTAGGGTGTAAATTTTTACATCTTCACCAGAATGGTGTGTGGCCACGAAAGAAAATGGCATATGCACCTCGCACAACACCCTACTTTTAGTCATAGAAAACACTTGATAGCTTTTAAATTAACATAACATAATTAATCCATACCTTAACTTACATTGACAAATAACAGGAACTTGTTCAAACCAAACTAAACTTTACTTTTCTTAGAGTAGGAAAAGAAAATGTGCATATTGTTTTCTGTAATTCAGAGGCATAACTGCTTGAGGTAGTACTTTTCCTTTAGATTTCTGCCACATTTGTGACCTTAGATCTAATTTCCAATCTGTGGAACACCATCTCTCTTCCACTAAATCTCATCTTCTCTTCCTAACTGAAACACAGTTGTCAAGCTAAACATCATAAAAATCATATGAAATTTACACTTGAAGTAAGAACGTTAAAGAACAATTAGGTTGATTGTTAATTGTAATGTGGGGGGGGAAAATGTGCCAGGCAACTAAGGCCATATGGCACTATGGGGTAGTAGGGTTGGGTAGCATGGCTAGATGGGGGGAAGATCGGGTAGGGGTTAGATTAGATGAAGGGCGTTAGCGGCACGGGGAAAGGATATATTCCACTGAAGAACAGACATGATCAGAAGGGAATAAGACTCGGAATGGGGGAAGGTGAGGGAGGAGCGTTCGCAGGGGATAAAGGACTGGGGTTCATATTCATAGGAAGCAAGGAAGAAGGAAGGGGGTCAGAAGCGGGTGAGGTAGCGGGAGAGGGGGAAGGTTGAGAGAGGAAGAGGAGATCGGTGCTGGAGTAGCCAGGTGGTAGGAGAAGAGAGGGGAGAGATCGGGTAGCAGAGGAAGGTGGAGGAGGGGCAGACGAAGGGGACTGCACCGAAGAACAGGCGGGGTAAGACGAGGAGGGGAGGGGAGAGTAAAGCGGGGAAGGGGGAGAGGGCGGAGCGCTGGGGGCAGAGAGGGGGAAGGGGGCTGGAGGAGGGGTTGGGGAGGGGAGACAGCAGAGGAAGAAGGTGGAGGAGGGGGAGTCGAGGTAGGAGGGAGGTGAGTGAACAGAAGCCACGACCTGGATAGGAGGGGCCAGTGGAGAAGATAAGGAGGTAGGAGGAGAGAACAAGGGAGCCGTGTTCTTTATGAACGCGATGATGGCATCGAGGTTATCACCCTTGGAAAGAGCGGGCGAGGAAGGTGCAGGGCGAGTCTTTTTAGAGAGGTGGAGAGGGGATGAAGAGATCAAGGTGGGAGCAGGAGAGGGGGTTGGTGGGGGAGAGGAGACCAAAGCCTCAGAGTGATGTTGTTGTTTGGTAGAGTGTGAGAGCTGAGGGCGTGGAGAGGGAGGGGCAGGAGTACAGACGGTGGTGGCGGTAGAAGTATCAGGGTAAAGGACAGCAAAAGAATTAGAGCAGGAGATGGAGGATGGAGGGTGGGAGGGAGAGAAGGAAGAGAAAGGAGGTAGAGGAGAGGGATGGGTGGAAGGAGGGGTAGGGGAGGGAGGCAGAGGACCGGGGTGGGAAGAAGAGGACGTGGCTGGAAAGTGAGGGGAAGAGGTGGAGGCAGCAACATGGTGAGGAGAAGGGGTGAAGCCTAGGCGACGGGCTTTCTGATTAGCCTCACGTAATGTGAGACCGTCACGGAAGCGAATACCAGCGACTTCAGCCTCAAACTTGTAAGTTGGGCAGCCGCGGTAATGTACATTATGGGGGCCGCCACAATTGCAGCAGCGGTGGGTAGTAGTATGGCATTGATCGCAGGTATGGGTAAGGCCACACAAAGGGCAGCGGAGAGCGGAGCGGCAGTGGTTTTCGGGATATCCAAAGCGCCAACAGTTTCGGCACTGGTGAGGTGGAGGAACATAAGGCCGGACAAGGAGCATGACGCCCCCGACGTAGACATGGGTAGGGAGATCGTGGCGCTTGAAGGAGATCCATGCAACATTGGTGGAGTTTTTCTGGTGACCTCGGGGGGACAAGGTATAACAGCGAACGGTGACAGCGTCATACTCGCTGAGTAGGTCTAGTAGGTCAGTGTGACAGTCTGACCAGACCTTGTCGTCAATTGGGCAGTTTTGTGGGGAGATTGCAACAGTGCCAGTGCATGTGTTGAGACGATTGTCAGGGGTCGCACAGAAGCGGGTACCGGATGGAGCCAATAAGTTGGCCATGGCCTGAGACTGAGCCTCGGACTCTACGCGTACCAGGCGAGAACGGTCAGGTCTGGTTTGAAAGTGGACCTTGCCTACTTGTTCCTTTAAACAACGTTGAAAGAGGAGGGTATTCTCAGCGAAGGGAGCGGAGGGGGGAATAATGAAGAAACGATCCCAGCGGGCAAGGGCGAAGAAGAGGTCATGGGCAGAGGGGTGAGACGCGCCACAAGAGGAGCCAGTCCGGGGCTGTGCCGTAGTCTTCTTAGAGGAAGAGGGAACATAAGGGGCTAAGGTAGTAATAGAGGAAGATGTAGATGTGACGGGGAGGGAGGCTGGAGGGGTGGTAGGAGTGGAAGAGAGAGTCAGGAAAGCGGTAGACACATATAAGGCACAGTTTTCAAGTGTACTTTTCTTGATCACTAAGAGACAGGCTGAGAAAGTTTTCAATTAGCAAACGTTCAAGTCACAAACTTTTAAAAATACGAAAAGCTGTCCTGAAGTTGAAAATTTGCTTGTAAAGCTTAGTTCATAAACTGCTGGTTGGGGTGGCTGTTATGTAGCACAAAATGCATTAACATGTCTGGTGTAAATATGTAAATATATATATATATATATATATATATATATATATATATATATATATATATATATATATATATATATATATATATATATATATATATGTACCGAAGGTCCGTGTTGAAGAGAAAACAAGAATGGTAAAATAATGGTTAACTTTAATGATGAATAAAATAAATAAAGTACTCGCTATATCTGTGGTGGTGCTCTTACAAATGCTTATCCACCCTTAGCGACACAAACATAAACATTTACCTTAACACAAATATTCCTATTCTATCCTACCTAACTATACGTGAGGGAACTGATGGAAAAACGACCAAAATACACTCACGCCACAAATATTGTTTGAGAGTCACTGGGTCCTTCTGGCCGTCGTCCTTGTTTGAGAAGCAACTCCACATGCAGCCTTCGTCAAACCACAACCGAAAGACAGTCTTTTGCTGGTCCTCTCGGCAGCTGTATCCGGGAGGACAATTTACCGTTAGATATTAATAACAATGTTTTTCAAGTGTGGCAAGGTTTTTAGGAACACTGAAGGCTTACCTGTCTGGAGCGGGGTCACGGAACACTAGTGACTGACCTCCCGCCCAGACCGGTATATATATCCTCAGTTCCAGTGACGTCACGCGTTTTTCCCATCATCCTCTTTCGCTAGTAGTACCTACTCTAACCATAACAAGGTATCTTAACGAGCGTCGAGAATACGAGGATTTACCGGTGATTCCGCAAAGGAATCACCGTAATGATAGTTGGCCCGTTGTACTCGGTACACGGCTTTCCTCTTTAAAAAAAATAAATCCGTATTCTCACACTCGTAAGAACATGAGTTTATATATTATCAACATAAGTCGGGACCGGTCTTCTTCTTCTTTCTTCTTGTCTCTATGCAAGACTTCCGAGTCAGACGTGACTCGACCTCCTGGTCGGAATAGGTGAACCCAACTCCCAACCAGTCCTGGCAAACTGAGCAGGGTGGTGATCCTCGACGGGGTCTCACCAAAGCCTTCATCCATGGGGGGTGAACTTCCAGTCCTTTACCTGGGCACTACAGAGCCCCCAGGACTGCGGTGATCTCTGCTTCAGCTGCGGGACCAGTTTACCAGCTCGGCATCTCCTCGCCGCTGCAAAAGAGTTTTTATAGGCAGTAACCTTTCCTTTAACCACCCAGGGGTCTACTTACTACCATCTCTCCCTCTCAACACTCCTCTAGGAATTCCTCACAGGCCTTCGGGCTCTGCGTGGTTCCTCCGTGTCATCCTCATCCTCGGAAGGAAACACGATCTCGCTCATGTCGACTATAGAACCTCCATCACCCACAACTAGTGTTAACTTGTCCGCGGCACGGTGGATTGTGTCGCCGTTGACAGTGAGGTGGTGGGTGGTTGTAATGATGGTTGTAGTAGTAACTGCCTCGTCCACCCTCGAAGTGGAGGAGTGTGTATTTGGCACCACCATAGTCGCCCTCACGTATAAGTTAATATCCCTAACTCCTGCGTCACACTCATCCGACGTTTCAATTTAAAAAAACATAGCATGGGCTTTCCGTTTCATTACCGTGGGCACCACCAACGAATCGAGCAAGGTGTTATCTCTTTTCTGTTTAGAATAATAAAGGACTCCATCTTCCTCTGATCGTGATGACCGACTTCTGAACACTCTGGTTTTATTGCTCCACCAAGCGCTTGTTCACCCACTTCTGTTATTTCTTCCTGGGGAAACCACGAGTCGCCTAACAAGTCTATCTGAGAATTCATAATTAAAATTTAATTGGAGGGGGGAAGGACGCCCGGCGATCCGAAGACCGCGACTCGCTTAACAATCTGGGGACAGGTGCCCGCAGAGGAGACTTTAAGCGTATTAGTCCACTAACACTATCACTAACACTTAAAAAAAGAAAACAATGCATCACTATTAACTCTACGTAACTATTCTAATCACCAATCACTAATCACTACTCTGTAAGGCAATAAAAAATTAACTGGAAGGGGGGCTAATTACCTACTTAACTAGCACACTGTAGCGTCCTCCGGACAACGTGGGCTGATGCGTAATTTGCATCTACACCGCTGCAACCACTGTACCGAGGGTCCGTGTTGAAGAGAAAACAAGAATGGTAAAATAATGGTTAACTTTAATGATGAATAAAATAAATAAAGTACTCGCTATATCCGTGGTGGTGCTCTTACAAATGCTTATCCACCCTTAGCGACACAAACATAAACATTTACCTTAACACAAATATTCCTATTCTATCCTACCTAACTATACGTGAGGGAACTGATGGAAAAACGACCAAAATACACTCACGCCACAAATATTGTTTGAGAGTCACTGGGTCCTTCTGGCCGTCGTCCTTGTTTGAGAAGCAACTCCACATGCAGCCTTCGTCAAACCACAACCGAAAGACAGTCTTTTGCTGGTCCTCTCGGCAGCTGTATCCGGGAGGACAATTTACCGTTAGATATTAATAACAATGTTTTTCAAGTGTGGCAAGGCTTTTAGGAACACTGAAGGCTTACCTGTCTGGAGCGGGGTCACGGAACACTAGTGACTGACCTCCCGCCCAGACCGGTATATATATCCTCAGTTCCAGTGACGTCACGCGTTTTTCCCATCATCCTCTTTCGCTAGTAGTACCTACTCTAACCATAACAAGGTATCTTAACGAGCGTCGAGAATACGAGGATTTACCGGTGATTCCGCAAAGGAATCACCGTAATGATAGTTGGCCCGTTGTACTCGGTACACGGCTTTCCTCTTTAAAAAAAATAAATCCTCGTATTCTCACACTCGTAAGAACATGAGTTTATATATTATCAACATAAGTCGGGACCGGTCTTCTTCTTCTTTCTTCTTGTCTCTATGCAAGACTTCCGAGTCAGACGTGACTCGACCTCCTGGTCGGAATAGGTGAACCCAACTCCCAACCAGTCCTGGCAAACTGAGCAGGGTGGTGATCCTCGACGGGGTCTCACCAAAGCCTTCATCCATGGGGGGTGAACTTCCAGTCCTTTACCTGGGCACTACAGAGCCCCCAGGACTGCGGTGATCTCTGCTTCAGCTGCGGGACCAGTTTACCAGCTCGGCATCTCCTCGCCGCTGCAAAAGAGTTTTTATAGGCAGTAACCTTTCCTTTAACCACCCAGGGGTCTACTTACTACCATCTCTCCCTCTCAACACTCCTCTAGGAATTCCTCACAGGCCTTCGGGCTCTGCGTGGTTCCTCCGTGTCATCCTCATCCTCGGAAGGAAACACGATCTCGCTCATGTCGACTATAGAACCTCCATCACCCACAACTAGTGTTAACTTGTCCGCGGCACGGTGGATTGTGTCGCCGTTGACAGTGAGGTGGTGGGTGGTTGTAATGATGGTTGTAGTAGTAACTGCCTCGTCCACCCTCGAAGTGGAGGAGTGTGTATTTGGCACCACCATAGTCGCCCTCACGTATAAGTTAATATCCCTAACTCCTGCGTCACACTCATCCGACGTTTCAATTTAAAAAAACATAGCATGGGCTTTCCGTTTCATTACCGTGGGCACCACCAACGAATCGAGCAAGGTGTTATCTCTTTTCTGTTTAGAATAATAAAGGACTCCATCTTCCTCTGATCGTGATGACCGACTTCTGAACACTCTGGTTTTATTGCTCCACCAAGCGCTTGTTCACCCACTTCTGTTATTTCTTCCTGGGGAAACCACGAGTCGCCTAACAAGTCTATCTGAGAATTCATAATTAAAATTTAATTGGAGGGGGGAAGGACGCCCGGCGATCCGAAGACCGCGACTCGCTTAACAATCTGGGGACAGGTGCCCGCAGAGGAGACTTTAAGCGTATTAATCCACTAACACTATCACTAACACTTAAAAAAAGAAAACAATGCATCACTATTAACTCTACGTAACTATTCTAATCACCAATCACTAATCACTACTCTGTAAGGGAATAAAAAATTAACTGGAAGGGGGGCTAATTACCTACTTAACTAGCACACTGTAGCGTCCTCCGGACAACGTGGGCTGATGCGTAATTTGCATCTACACCGCTGCAACCACTGTACCGAGGGTCCGTGTTGAAGAGAAAACAAGAATGGTAAAATAATGGTTAACTTTAATGATGAATAAAATAAATAAAGTACTCGCTATATCCGTGGTGGTGCTCTTACAAATGCTTATCCACCCTTAGCGACACAAACATAAACATTTACCTTAACACAAATATTCCTATTCTATCCTACCTAACTATACGTGAGGGAACTGATGGAAAAACGACCAAAATACACTCACGCCACAAATATTGTTTGAGAGTCACTGGGTCCTTCTGGCCGTCGTCCTTGTTTGAGAAGCAACTCCACATGCAGCCTTCGTCAAACCACAACCGAAAGACAGTCTTTTGCTGGTCCTCTCGGCAGCTGTATCCGGGAGGACAATTTACCGTTAGATATTAATAACAATGTTTTTCAAGTGTGGCAAGGCTTTTAGGAACACTGAAGGCTTACCTGTCTGGAGCGGGGTCACGGAACACTAGTGACTGACCTCCCGCCCAGACCGGTATATATATCCTCAGTTCCAGTGACGTCACGCGTTTTTCCCATCATCCTCTTTCGCTAGTAGTACCTACTCTAACCATAACAAGGTATCTTAACGAGCGTCGAGAATACGAGGATTTACCGGTGATTCCGCAAAGGAATCACCGTAATGATAGTTGGCCCGTTGTACTCGGTACACGGCTTTCCTCTTTAAAAAAAATAAATCCTCGTATTCTCACACTCGTAAGAACATGAGTTTATATATTATCAACATAAGTCGGGACCGGTCTTCTTCTTCTTTCTTCTTGTCTCTATGCAAGACTTCCGAGTCAGACGTGACTCGACCTCCTGGTCGGAATAGGTGAACCCAACTCCCAACCAGTCCTGGCAAACTGAGCAGGGTGGTGATCCTCGACGGGGTCTCACCAAAGCCTTCATCCATGGGGGGTGAACTTCCAGTCCTTTACCTGGGCACTACAGAGCCCCCAGGACTGCGGTGATCTCTGCTTCAGCTGCGGGACCAGTTTACCAGCTCGGCATCTCCTCGCCGCTGCAAAAGAGTTTTTATAGGCAGTAACCTTTCCTTTAACCACCCAGGGGTCTACTTACTACCATCTCTCCCTCTCAACACTCCTCTAGGAATTCCTCACAGGCCTTCGGGCTCTGCGTGGTTCCTCCGTGTCATCCTCATCCTCGGAAGGAAACACGATCTCGCTCATGTCGACTATAGAACCTCCATCACCCACAACTAGTGTTAACTTGTCCGCGGCACGGTGGATTGTGTCGCCGTTGACAGTGAGGTGGTGGGTGGTTGTAATGATGGTTGTAGTAGTAACTGCCTCGTCCACCCTCGAAGTGGAGGAGTGTGTATTTGGCACCACCATAGTCGCCCTCACGTATAAGTTAATATCCCTAACTCCTGCGTCACACTCATCCGACGTTTCAATTTAAAAAAACATAGCATGGGCTTTCCGTTTCATTACCGTGGGCACCACCAACGAATCGAGCAAGGTGTTATCTCTTTTCTGTTTAGAATAATAAAGGACTCCATCTTCCTCTGATCGTGATGACCGACTTCTGAACACTCTGGTTTTATTGCTCCACCAAGCGCTTGTTCACCCACTTCTGTTATTTCTTCCTGGGGAAACCACGAGTCGCCTAACAAGTCTATCTGAGAATTCATAATTAAAATTTAATTGGAGGGGGGAAGGACGCCCGGCGATCCGAAGACCGCGACTCGCTTAACAATCTGGGGACAGGTGCCCGCAGAGGAGACTTTAAGCGTATTAGTCCACTAACACTATCACTAACACTTAAAAAAAGAAAACAATGCATCACTATTAACTCTACGTAACTATTCTAATCACCAATCACTAATCACTACTGAATAAAAAATTAACTGGAAGGGGGGCTAATTACCTACTTAACTAGCACACTGTAGCGTCCTCCGGACAACGTGGGCTGATGCGTAATTTGCATCTACACCGCTGCAACCACTGTACCGAGGGTCCGTGTTGAAGAGAAAACAAGAATGGTAAAATAATGGTTAACTTTAATGATGAATAAAATAAATAAAGTACTCGCTATATCCGTGGTGGTGCTCTTACAAATGCTTATCCACCCTTAGCGACACAAACATAAACATTTACCTTAACACAAATATTCCTATTCTATCCTACCTAACTATACGTGAGGGAACTGATGGAAAAACGACCAAAATACACTCACGCCACAAATATTGTTTGAGAGTCACTGGGTCCTTCTGACCGTCGTCCTTGTTTGAGAAGCAACTCCACATGCAGCCTTCGTCAAACCACAACCGAAAGACAGTCTTTTGCTGGTCCTCTCGGCAGCTGTATCCGGGAGGACAATTTACCGTTAGATATTAATAACAATGTTTTTCAAGTGTGGCAAGGCTTTTAGGAACACTGAAGGCTTACCTGTCTGGAGCGGGGTCACGGAACACTAGTGACTGACCTCCCGCCCAGACCGGTATATATATCCTCAGTTCCAGTGACGTCACGCGTTTTTCCCATCATCCTCTTTCGCTAGTAGTACCTACTCTAACCATAACAAGGTATCTTAACGAGCGTCAAGAATACGAGGATTTACCGGTGATTCCGCAAAGGAATCACCGTAATGATAGTTGGCCCGTTGTACTCGGTATATATATATATATATATATATATATATATATATATATATATATATAATATATAATATATATATATATATATATATATATATATATATATATATATATATATATATATATATATATATATATATATATATATATATATATATATATATATATATATATATATATATATATATATATATATATATATATATATATATATATATATATATATATATATATATATATATATATATATATATATATATATATATATATATATATATATATATATATATATATATATATATATATATATATATATATATATATATATATATATATATATATACTTGCACACAGTTGTTTCATAATATACCCCAAAGATCAATTACTTTTCTTCATTATAAAGACCTCCCTTACATGATGTCTACTCATGTTCCCCCAAAGATTCGATTACTTTCTTCCTTGTAAAACCCTCTCTCCTGGAGTCTTACTCTGGCTCTTTGTATTTTTCAGGTTGATGGCAGGCCAGATGGAGAACACGAAGAGAATTAATGGCACTTGCATGTAGTGAATAGACTGTGGTCAAATACTACTGAAATTAGAAGGGAATAATAACGTGTGTTTAGCCTTGCTTATGAAGCCTTCATCGGTGAGGGCATGACTGGAGGACAACAACTCCCTTTTTCCATGAAATCTTTGTATCTTTGTGAGATGAAGAGAAGGATGGCCACATACTTTCCAGCCATTATCCAGGAACTGTCTGTATGTTAGCAGCTTCGTCCAGCCCTTTGAATAATTAGGTGATGGATATTGCAACACTCTCTCCTCATATTATCCAGGTGTCTATATGTACATCTGCCAGCAGTACCTCAGTACTCTAGCAAGACAATTAATTTTTCCCTAATAGAGACCCTGTGGGGAGAAAGAGAATACCAGCCACTATTCAAGAGAAGACTTCTACATACAGGTGTGTTGGGAGCTCTTTCCAGCAGAGAAATTTGGCATTGGTTGAAGTAGCTCAGTCCGCTTTAAAGGCAAGCTGTTCTGGAAATGAAGAGTATTCCCACTCACTAGCTGGAGAAGTCTACACACAGCCCTGTCAAGAGCCCTTCCCTGCAGAGAAACTTAGTATTGGTCAAAGTAACTCACTGCAGTCTCTTGCTGGAGTGAGTGAATTAATGTGAATAAAGTAAGTGGCAGACATCAAAGGTCATATGGTGTTATGTTAAGCTTAAAAACAAATGGTAATGCAAAAAGATAATGGTAGTATTAATGATGGGGAAGGAAAGAACAGTTAATAATAGTGATCAAATGGAGGTTGTGGTTTTGTCAAAGAACAGAAAAACCAGAGCCATCAGTAAAAACTGGAGTGCAATTGGCATAAGTAGAAAGTGTTCAAGAAAAAGGATTCATGTAAGTTAGTATAGCAGATTTGGAAGAACATAGATCAGCAGTAAACAGTGGAGATAATTTCTATGGGAGCAAAAATCACAATATTCCAGTGGAGAATGGACATCGTCGGATAATGAAAAAGAAAATTGACAAGTTGTGATATTGGTAGGAATAGAAGTACAAGTTGAACCTCCCAAATCCGGCAACTTCCGGACCTGAGGCTTGCCGGACCACGGAAAATTCCGGACTACAGGTAGTCCTTAAAACACTTCGCTTAAGCTTAAACCACTGTATGAGAGCACTGTCTAAATCGCTGCTTTTCTCCTCTTTAAGTGTTTTACGAACCTTCATGCTCTCTCTTCTTACTGTCAGACTCACTGTAAAACTTAAGAAGTTGATTTTTCTGCTTCTTAATATCATAAACAGTTGATGACCCAATGTTGTACCGTTGGCATAGGGTCCGCACTGAGACACCTTTATCCAGCTTCCTCAACAGATCCATCTTCTGTTGTACTGATATTGTCATATGTTTGTGCTTTTTCTTAGCTTCACCAACAACACTATCACTTTCTGGTCACTTGGGAGCCATATTTAGGGGCAAATATTACAGAAATATAGTAAATGTTAACACCTGAGGGGTGCTTCGCAGTTAACACAATGATTTTAGCCACTGCACTAACCCAGAATGATAGAGCACAGCGCCACCACGTCTTAGCAGCCGTCCGGCAAATTAAAATCTTATGGGCAAATTAAAATCATTCCGGCACATTTAAATTATGCCGGATGACAGAATTCCGGATTTGGGAGGTTCCACCTGTACTGGGATTATGAGGAATAGAGGAATCAGAAGTAGGAGGTATGGAAGTATTTGACCGGGAGGGGTCTTTGGGAGGATGAATTATATAACTGATTCATGCAAGAATCCTGGTCAAGGATAATCAAGAGATTTTGTAGTAGATGTCGCTGAAGAAGTGGGAGGGAAGGGGCGGGGGAAAGGAGAAGGGAGAGAGGATGAGGTGTAGAAATAGGGGAGTGGAAGGGAGGCCATAGGGTGGAGAATGATCTGCTTGAACATAGGATGTTATCTGAAGTTGAATGTGAAAGGTAGAGGAAGGGAAATGGAGTGAGACATCACTGAAAGGTTTTGCAATAAATACTTCAATCTCATAGGTGGTCTCACTAGGGGAAGGCGAGAGAAGATGGTAGGAATAAAAGTTTTCTTGGCAAGAAACTGCAGGGAAGAAGTTTTAGTGATTAAGTTTGAAGTAGGATCAGTAGACAGTTTTGGAGAGGAAGCACAGGAGAGATGCTTATTGTTTTAGTATGAATATGGTGTGGGAGGGGAGCAAGGTTTGAATTGTAATTGTAATGTGGGGGGAGAAATGTGCCAGACAACAAAGGCCATATGGCACTATTGGGGTAGTAGGATTGGGTAGCAGGGCTAGATGGGGGGGAGGGTCGGATAAGGGTTAGATCAGATGAAGGACATTAACGGCACGGAGAGACATGATCAGTAGGGAATAAGACTCGAAATGGGGGTAGGTGAGGGAGGAGCATTCGCAGGAGGTAAAGGACTGGGGTCCATATCCATAAGAAGCAAGGGAGAAGGAAGAGGGTCAGGAGTGGGCGAGGTAGGGGGAGAGGGTGAAGATTGAGAGAGGAGATCGTTAAGGGAGCAGCTAGGCGGTAGGGCAAGAGAGAGGAGAGATCGGGCAGCAGAGGAAGGAGGAGGAGGGGCAGACGAAGGGGACTGCACCGAAGAACAGGCTGGGTAAGACGACGGGGAGAAGGGGACTGGAGAAGGGGGTGGTGGTCAGAGAGGGGGGGTCGGGAAGGGGAGACAGCAGAGGAAGAAGGTGGAGGAGGGGCGATCGGGGTAGGAGGTGAACAGAAGCCACGACCTGGATAGGAGGGGACAAGGAGGTAGGAGGGGAGGACAAGGGAGCCGTGTTCTTTATGAACGCAGCGAGGGTATCACCCTGGGAAGGAGCGGGAGAGGAAGGTGCAGAGCGAGTCTTTTTAGGGAGGTGGAGAGGGGGTGAAGAGATTAAGGCAGAAGCGGAAAAGGAGGTTGGAGGGGGAGAGAAGACCAAAGCTTCAGAGCGGTGTTGTCGCTTGGTAGAGTGGGAGCGCTGGGGGGCGTGGAGAGGGAGGGGCAGGAGTACGGGCGGTGATGGAGGTAGGAGTATCAGAGTCAAGGACAGCAAAAGAATTAGAGCAAGAGATGGAGGATGGAGGGGGGGAGGGAGAGAAGGAAGAGGAAGGAGGTAGAGGAGAGGGGTGGGTGGAAGGAGGGGTAGGGGAGGGAGGCTGAGGACCGGGGCGGGAAGAAGAGGAAGAGGATGTGGCTGGAGAGTGAGGGGCTGAGGTGGAGGCAGCGATATGGCGAGGAGAGGGGGGTGAAACCTAGGCGATGGGCTTCCTGACGGGCCTCACGTAATGTGAGACCATCACGGAAGCGAATACCAGTGACCTCAGCCTCAAACTTATACGCTGGGCAGCCGCGGTAGAGAGCATTATGAGGGCCACCACAATTGCAGCAGTGCTGGGTAGTAGCAGGGCATTCATCACGGGTGTGGGTAAAGCCACACAAAGGGCAGCGGAGAGCAGCGCGGCAGTGTTTTTCAGGGTGTCCAAAGCGCCAACAGTTTCGGTACTGGCGAGGTGGAGGAACATAAGGCAGGACGGGGAGCATGACGCCCCCAACGTAGACATGAGTAGGAAGTTCGTGGCGCTTAAAGGAGATCTGAGCAATGTTGGTGGGATTTTTCTGGCGACCCAGGGGGTACAAGATGTAGCAGTGAACGTTGACAGCGTCATACTCGCTGAGTAGGTCGAGAAGGTCAGTATGACAGTCTGACCAGACCTTGTTGTCAATAGGGCAGTCTTGAGGGGAGATGGAAATAGTGCCAGTGCACGTGTTGAGACAGTCGTCAGGGGTCGCACAGGAGTCTTCACCGGATGAGGCCAACAAGTTGGCCATGGCCTGAGACTGAGTCTCAGACTCCACACGTACCAGGCGAGAACAGTCAGGTCGGGTCTGGAAGTGGACCTTGCCCACTTGTTCCTGTAAGCAGCGTTGAAAGCGGAGGGTATTCTCAGAGAAGGGAGTGGAGGGGGGAATAGTAAAGAAGCGATCCCAGCGGGCAGGGGAAAAGAGGATGTCATAGGCATAGGGGCGAGGTGCGCCACGAGAGGAGCCTGTCCGGGGCTGTGCCGTCTTCTTCCTAGAGGAAGAGGGGACATAAGGAGCTAATAAGGTAGTAATAGAAGATGAAGTAGAGGTGGCGGGGAGGGAGGCTGGAGGAGCGGTAGGAGTGGAAGAGAGTCGGGACAGCGGTAGACACAGGGGAAGAGAGAGGAACAGTAGCAGGGGCGCTGAAAATAGGGACGGTAGAAGGAGGAACAGGGGGCAGGTGAAATAAGGAGACTACAGGAGTGTGAATAGAAGCCGTGGTAGTAGTAGAGAAGGATGAGGACCAAACCCTCGGGGGCGGTGATAGTTATACAAGCAGCTTGAGTGTTATTATAAAATAATCACCTTTACATTGCAGTCTTCACTGTTTGTCCAATGATCCTCATACACTGAATGCTCCACACTTGACACATGACCCAAACAACAGCTCGACAACAACACCAACAACACTTACAGTGGCGACAACAACCAGACAAACACCACTACCATTCCATCACACCTGCACCAGTCACTGACAATCCCTCTTGAACCACAGTCAAACCACAGCGGTGGAGTCCCAACTATAACCACCTCAGACCATCAGACTGCTCCCCACAGTTGTGCCTTCATAGTCAGACCTCCCGTGTTCTCACGCCACCGCCACTGCTTCCCAACTAACCTCATTCCTTGGTCTCCCTACATAAACAACCCGCTCGTCTCAACACAGCACTGTTCGGGACTTCAACTCCCCAACAAACACCCTTTTACTTCAAGAAAATAATGACTATTTTCTTTCCCTAATGCCCAATTATTGACATACTCGTCATCCATTGTATAAACACAGCTATACAGTACTAAAGTTTGCACATAAAAGTACCCAAAAGTAACAGGCGGGATGGCAGTAGCAGGAGGGAGAGAAGACGCGGGAGGTGGGGCATAGGATGAAGTAGCATGAGAAGCTGTGGAGGGGGCAGGGGTACAAGGGAGTAGGTGATATAGTAGTAGGGGTCTGAGGAACAGGCAGAGAAACCGAGACCAGGTCCATTGGGCAGGCAGAGGCGTCAGGGGTGGGGCGACCAGCAGCAGAGGCCTCGAGGGACTGGTCGGGTACCACTCGAGGGAGGCAAAGCGAAGTTTTGTTATCCATGTACTGATATTAGGTAGAAAGAATGGCATCGGGGTTCACGGGTAAACCAGACCAGAGAGGACCAGAGGTTGTGACCTGATGCTGCAATACCTCAGACTTCAGTCTTTGGTGCAACCAATTTTTGCTTGGCCTTTTTCTTTTTCTAGCTAAATTTCCCCTTGTTTCATTTGTCTTTTCTTCCTAACCTCCTATTATCCTCTTCTTTTCCTAAAGTATGAGAGCCGTGCTAAAAGGATGATAAGCTAACTTTTTCAGTCATGATTGGCCTGAGGGTGCCATGGGCATAGTATACCTTCCCTTCTTCATTTGCCCTTACTCTCCATGGGGCTTATGGGGAACAGTCCAATTACATCCCCCACTTACATTCGGCTCACCATGGGCAATCATGTAAATTCTAAATTAATAGGTAGTACATTAGGAAATGTACCTAAAAAAATTCATCCCTCAAACTTCCTTAGCTTTGACAAGAAAACGTCTCTGACCTCAGCGGCTCTGAAAACCCCCCAAACCACCCACCTGTCAACTCCCTTGCCTCCGTTTCCCTAACACCATTACCAAACCCTCCTTCTACATCTGTATCTTCCTCTATTATAACCACCTTAGAATCATATACACCTCCAAAAAGTAAAATCACGCACCAACCCTTTACTGACCTCTCCCTCTTCTATAACCCAGACTGTCCCCTCCTCCTCCTCTCACCCTCGCCCACACCCATCCATTACCACTAATTACCTTCCTTTATCCACCCTCTATGGTACTTGTCGATGGAACAAATACTTCCATATCCCTACTTATGCTCCCTATTCAGAAAACACTTTCTAATTTCAAAAATGCATCCAAAGACATGTAGGAAGGGTAACCTTCCACACACGACCCGACAGATCTCGCCTAGTCATTGTTGACACAGAATCACAAGCTGAAGCTATACTTACCCTCAAAGATCATGATTGGAAACCTTTTCCAGTGTCCTCTGATACCCAACTGAACACTCGTACTGGCACCGTTCTTATACCCCATGAAATCTACCCAGTGAGCATCAATTGGCCCGCCTGTTCTTCTGACCTCTTAGAACTGATTGCAGATGAGCATAAAATTGCTCATGTGTCCTGTTTACTGTTAACCCTCATGCCCAGCAAATATTGCAAAAATTACATTCAAATGACAAGATCTTCCAGACAGTTTATACACAAGTAGAGCCTTCTGTAAGGTTAAACTTTACATTCCTACCCCCCGTCAATGCCAAATCTGCTGGAGATTTGGACATCCAGCAGAATACTGTAAATCCACTCCACATTGCCTCTCTGTGCCTTACCTGGCCATACTCATACAAACTGCCCTTCAACAATATCCATTTGTGCAAAATTGCACTCAAGAACATAATGCCTTCTTCTGAAGCTGTTTGTCCACAAATTTGAAGCGGAGGTTACTGCCCTCAGCTTCAAACAAGGCCCAACACTCAAAGAAGCTAGACAACAAGTCCGTCTCACTGGCTTCCAACAGATTCCTCTTTCTTAGTGCATACACCAACATCCCTCGGACCACATCTAGCACTACCTTTCCTTCTACTACATCCTATCCTCCTTCCTTCACTCATAGCTCTTCCTCTCCCACACCTCCTATTCTTTTATCTATCACAATTACCTCTTACACTGCTATTACCCTCTATTCATCCCCATCTCTTGCTTCTTCACCTTCCAATTCTATCAGCACTCCTGTAGCTCCTTCAGTGCCAGTGACTAATAATTTTTCTTTACTAGACCCTTGCACCCCAACCTCTACTCCTTCAACTTAAAACTTCGCTTCCCTCCCATGCTGTATTCTTACACCAATTGAGCATCACTCCTGTGCTTTCCCTCCACAACCATCTATACTGATCTTACGTCATCCTGAATCACTAAAACTTCTTCCCTACAGTCTTCTACCGAGAAAACCTTTACTCTTACTGCCTTCTTTCCTCCTTCCCCTAGTGAAGCTATCTCTGATATTGAAGCCTTTATAGCAAAACCTTTCATTGATGCCTCACTTCCTTCCCCATCTTCTACCTTATCACATTCAAATTCCAATAACAATCTGTGTTTTAAACAGAAGTACATGACCTGCTCTGTGACCTTTCCCCTACTCCTACATCTCCCCAGTCTTCCCCTCACCCTTTTCCCCCTCTTTTTCCCTCCCACCCTTTCAGCCACATCTACCAGAAAATCTCTTCTTAACCTCTTGGATTCTCTCGTGAATCCCCGTTATATAATTCCTCTCTCCCAAATCCCTCCTCACATACTGCCCTTACTTCCATACCTCCTACTTCTAATCCTTCCGCCTCTAATGATCCCAGTACTCCTATCCCTAACGTTATCACAACTCGTTAATTTTCTGCTCCCATAAAAATGACCTCTGTGCCTACTTTTATCTTGTTCTTTCAAGTCTGATACACTAACTTATGATCCCTTTTACTTCAACAATTTTCTATTCATTCATTATAACTAACTTTTTTCTGTCCGTACAGTGGTAGCGCGCTGGCCTTGCATTCGCTTGGTTGGCAGATCGGGTCCCCACCCGGGCCCATGATGCTTAAGCTGCTTACTGGGGAGAAACTGTTGTGGTTAGGCACTACAGTGGTGCAGCGGTGGTCCACCATGGTTGTGAGGCATAGACCTCTATACAAAAAACCTAGTAAAGAAGGTACATTAAGGATTGAACCTCAAAAAATTCATCCCTTCGACAAGAACATGCCTCCAACCTTGATTTTGAATGAAAACTTTTCTAACCACCCACTTGCCAACTCCCTCATCTCTTCCACCTTCTCTTGTACTTGTTTCCCTAACACCAAGTTGGTGTTAGGGAAACAAGTCACCAACTCTTCCTTCTACATCTATATTTTCCTCTATTATAAGCACCTTAGAGCTATATACAGCCACTAAAAGTAAAACCACTCGCCAATCCTTTATTCTGGCCTCTCCCTCTTCTATAACCCAGACTGTCCCATCCATTACCACTAATCGCCTGCCTTTATCCAGCCTCTTTGGTCCTCACCCTCTACAAATTTGAATGGGAGGTTGCTTCCTTCCGCTTCAAACATCTAACACTCAAAGAAGCTAGACAAGAAGCCTGTCTCAGTGGTTTCCAACTGGTTCTGCTTTTTCAAGACATCTCCAACAGCACCCTTCGGACCACATCTAGCACTACTTTTTCATCTACTACATCTTGTCCTTCTTCCACTCATACCTCTTCCTCTCCAACTCCTTGTTCCTTCATCTAGCACAATTACATCTTCCATTGATATTATCCTCTTTTCATCCCCATCTCTTGCTTTTTCACTTTCCATTTCTATCACCAATTCCTCCCCTCCGTTTCCAAGCCCATTGCTGTTGTGGAGGGGCTTAGGGACCAGAGATTGAGGTCTGATGCTGCGAAGCTTCAGATTTCAGTCTCTGTTTCCAACCAATTTTTGCTTGACGTTTTTTTTCTCTCTCTAGCTTTGCTTCCCTTAGTTTCACCTAACTTTTCTTCTTAACCTCTCACTATCCCCTTTTTTTCCTAAAGTGTGAGAGCCGTGCTGAGAGGATGAAAGGTTAACAAGAAGTTCAGTCATGAACGGCCTGAAGGGTACCATGGGCACAGTATACCTTCCCTTTTTCATTGCTCTTACTCTCCATGGAGGTTATGGGGAGCAGACCAGTTATATCCCCCACTTAAATTCACCATGGCCAATTATGAACATTTAAAACTAACAGGTGCACTGGGGAATGCACACCAAAAAATTCATTCCCCCGACTTCCATGGCTTTGACCTATTTCTCAAACACCAACACCAACCCTTACTCTACATCTGTATCTTCCTTCCTCCAGTATAACCACTTTAGGACCATATATACCACCAAAAAGTAAAACCACACCAACTCTCCACTCCGGCCTATTCCTCTCCCATAATTCAGACTGTTCCCTCCTGCTCTCACTCATCCACTACCACTAATCACCTTCCTTTAGACACCCCCTTTGATCCTTGCTGATGGAACAAATACTTCCATATCCCTGCTCATGCTTCATATTCAAAAAACACTTTCCAATTTCAGAAATGCATCCAAAGACAGGTGGGAAGGCTAACCTTCCACACACGACCTGAAAAATGTCGCCTAATCATTGTTGACTCAGAATCTGAAGCTGAATCCAGTACTGTTTTCATTCTCAATGAAATCTGGCCAGACGGCGTCAGTTGGTTTGACTGTTCTCCTGACCTTTCTGAACTGATTGCAGACGAACATGATATCACTCGTGTGTCCTGCTTTACCATTAATCCTCATGGCCGTCACAAACATCCAGTAAATATTGCAAGAATTGTATTCAAAGTCAGTGCCAAAACTGCTGGAGATTTGGACATCCAGCAAAATACTGTAGATCCACTGCATGTTGCCCTCTCTGTGCCTTATCTGGCCATACTCGTACAAACTGCCCTTCAACAATACACATATGTGCAAACTGCACCCAAGAACATGATGTCTTCTTTAGAGGCTGCCCTGTTTACAAATTTGAATCAGAGGTTGCTGTCCTCCGCTTCAAACATGGCCTAACACTCAAAGAAGCTAGACAAGAAGCCTGTCGTTGTGGCTTCCAACAGGTTCCTCTCTCTTAGCGCATCTCCATTGACACCCCACAGACCACGACTAACACTGACTCTCCTCCTACTACATCCCATCCTTCTTCTTCCACTCACACTGCTTCTTCTCCCACTCCTCTTGTTACTTCATCTAGCACAAATGCACAAATACCTCCTCCACTTATCTCACCCACCCATTAGTTATTTTCTTCAGTGCCAGTGAATAATAATTGTTCTCTCCTAAACCCAGATACCTCAATCTCTACTTCTTCAACCTCAAACCTTACCCTCCTTCAACGTCGTACTCCAGTACCTAACAAACTTCGCTCCTGTGCTTCTCTAAAATCTGCTGACTCTACTTCTTCTTTAATCACTAAACTTCTTCCCTACAGCCTCCAGTCAAGAAAATGTTTACTCCCATTCTCTCATCCCCTTCTTCCCTTAGTTAGACCATTTCTGACATTGAAGCCTTCATAGCAGAACCTTTTATTTAACCACTTCTTTCCACTCCTATACCCTCTCCCACTCCTACTTCTGATCCCCCCACCTCTCCTATCCCTACCATTATTACAACTCTTGCATTCATTATTCAACAATGTTCATTCTCCACTGGAATATCTGTAGTTTCCGCTCCCATAAAAATGACCTCCGCTACTTACTCTATCTATCTATGAACCTCATGTTATATGCCTTCAAGAAACCTTTTTGGTTCAACCACCCACAGCAATCCCTAACTACCACTTCATCCATTCTCCTCATTTTATTGCTACTTCTTCTATTCTTATCCATCATAACACACCATATACTTACTCAACATGGCCACTACTATTCCTTGTACTGTGGTACAAATCTTAATTCAATGTTGAATTACTATTATTTCTGTTTATTTCTCACCTTCTCATCCTATTGATTATGATAACCTCCACGATCTAACATCCCAACTTTCCTCCCCATTGATGATAGTCAGCGACTTTAATTGTCGACATACGTTATTCAGTAGTGAATTCCCGTGGTCCCTCACTTGAGCATTGTCTGTCTGTCTCTAACCTTCCTATTCTTAACTCAGACCGTCCTACACATTTTGATATAAGAACTCAATCCTTTTCTTGCTTAGATTTATCCATATGCACCCCTCCCCTCAATCTGTATTTTCATTGCTCATTTCTAGACCAATATCCTTTTAGTGACCATTTTCCTATATTACTCTCACCCACCTCTTTATGTTCCAACCCCTAATTCTCTCTGTTGGTGTTTTAAAAGAAGTGACTAGTATTCTTTCACTTCACTTTCAAATCTTACTTTACTTTCATTTCATCATCTTTCTCTACCACTACAGACATGCTAACTTATTTTTGTGTAACTGTCTTGAGTGCTGCATTTACTTCAATCCCCGTACCTGTAAACCTTTTACATCCAAGTGCGCTCCTTGGTGGAACCTAGACTGCACCAGAGCTTTACATGTAAAGCATGCTGCCTGGTGTAGTTTTCGCCGAAAACACAACACACCTGGACACCTCTCGGCTTTCATTTCTTTCAAAAGCTCTGCCTTTTTTTTAGAAAAGACTATAAGCATCTCAAAAAACATATGTTGGTGCAATTATGTTTCCTCTATAACTTCAAACTCGCCACTTTCAACTATATGGAAACATATACATAAAATTTCAGTTAAACACCCACTCTCTTCTGCACCTGTACTACACATTAATAATGAACACATTGCCGATCCACTACTGGTAGCTAATGAGCTAGTCTCATTTTTTTGCAAAATCAGTAGTCGATCTCATCTCCCTTCACAATTCACTAATATGAAATTGACAGTTGAACTAAACTCGATAACCTTCTTATCATCCACAGTCTTATAATACTCCTTTTTCCTCCCTTGCACTAACACCAGCCCTCGGAAGTCCTGCCACAACACCTGTGAAGGTCTTGACGGTATCTAAAACCTTATGCTTAAACACCTATCACCACACCTAATGTGGCTCTTAGTCAAAAACTTAAATTTCATCATCACAATTCGGATTTTGACGAGCTAGGATTATTGCAGATTCACTTGCACACCTAGAAACTTACATAATAACAGCCTTTGCCCGTAAGCAATCCGTCCTTGCAGTATTCTTTGACTTAGAAAAAGCTTACTATACTATCTGAAGATATCATATACTCCATCAATTATCCTCCCTCAAAATTATTGGTAACATGGGTGTATTTATCCAATCTTTCCTTCATAATCGCACCTTTCGTGTCCGAGTTGCCTCATCCGTCTCTTCCTCCTATACTCAATATGAAAGTGTCCCTCAAGGATGCGTTCTTAGCACCACCCTATTTCTTATTGCCATTAACAACATTATAGGTTCATTACCAATAGGTGTATGATCTTGCCATCTATACCTCTGGATCGTCCCCCACAACACTCCAACAGATTATACAATATCTTATATCAAATATTTCTTCTTGGGCCACTAACCTTGGTTTCAGATTTTCAACTACTAAATCCTATTCAATTTTCTTCACCCGCTCCCATACAGTAATTGCACCCTTGCTTTATCTCTATGAAAATCAAGTAGAATTCGGCTCCTCAGGCAAATTTCTAGGCCTCATTTTTTACTATAAACTTATTTGGAAAGAGCACATTGCAATCATAAAACAATCATAAAACAAAATGCTCTCTGATGCCTCCAACTTATAAAACCTCTTTCCCATATATCTTGAGGTGTGGACAGGAAAACACTTCTCCATCTACATGTTTCCTTAATACTCTCCACTCTTGATTATAGATGTCATATATACTCTTCAGCTTCTGCCACTCTCTTAACCTCACTTGACTCAATCCATCACTTAGGATTACGCCTTGCTCTTGACACTTTTCGATCTTCCCCAGTGGAAAGCCTGTACGCAGAATCAGGCTTACCATCACTTTCCCGATGTCGCACTCTCCTTTCCCTTCTAAGTTATGTCAGACTACACCAGTTTTCCACCTCTAAGATCACTATTCCACAAGCTCATCAGAGTAGTTTCTTATCCCATCCATGACTACCACGACCACTTTCTATTCGTATGCACTCCCTTCTCTCTCAATCCCCCTTTCTTGATTTGAATGTACTCCCTTTCCATACCCATTCATTTCCACCATGGCTTATACCCATCCCCTTAATTCGCTTTTCTGCCCTTTCTAATTCTTCCAAGTTTGATACACCAACTTACATCTTACGAACCCTTTTTCTTGAACACCTTACTACCCATAATAATTGCATCCCTATATATATTGATATTGATATATTGATGGCTCTAAATCTCAATATGGCTCTGGTTTTGACGTTCTGTTCCCCTCTCAATACTTCCATTTCTAATTACCAAGAGTAGCCAGTGTTCTTGTTCTTAAGACTGAGCTATATGCTATTCTCTTTGCCTTAAGAAAGCTCCTTTCCTACCCATCTTTATCCTTTGTAATTTTTACAGACTCAAAATTCCCTCTTCCTTTTACGTTCCCTCTATACCATTCACCGTTTAGTTCGTGAAATGAAAGAGTGGCTATTTTGCCTTTATACCTGTAAAAAGTCAGTTTTTGTTAGATTCCAAGCCATGCTGGAATTACCAGCAATGAACATGTTGACTCACTGGCCTATTCTGCTACTATATTAGGATGTCATTGTTTCACGAAAGTCCCAACCTATGATTATTTCCATTCTTTTCGCTCCTTTCTATTAAGCTGTTGGCAATCCTTCTAGGCTGATCTCTCAAATAATAAACTTTGTGCAGTTAAACCATCCATCTCTTCTTGGCCAGACCCAGGCCACAAGAATAGACGGTGGGAGACTGCACTTGCACGATTACGTATTGGCCACACTAACCTCACTCACTTTTATCTTATGACACAATCTTCACCAACCCTATGTACGACTTGTAATACCTCCTCTCTGTACCCCACATTCTACTTTTCTGTCCTTGTTACACTGCTGCACGAGCTACAGCTTTTCCTCACTTAAGTCACCTATCTCGACCTCCCTGCCTTAATGATATTCTTACAGAATCACATTTACACTTAGGCAACATAATTTCCTTCCTACAACAAATACACATCCTCCATTTAATCTAATCCTGTGACTATAACTGCTTTTTCTTTCACCATAATTTGCCTTACTATCACCTGTATTATACCGTCTACCTTTTAAATTAACATAGCGCCATATGACCTTAGATGTCTAGTGCTTGTTCCTTTTTGCATTAACTAATTATCACCACTTCCTTCAGTGTCAGTGACTACTAAAATTTCTTTGCTAGATCCTGACACCTCAACCTCTACTCCTTCAACTTGAAGCGTGCGCCTCCCCTCCAAATCCATCTACTGATCCTACTTCACCCTTAATCACTAAAATGTCTTCCCTACAGTGTTTTATAAAGAAAACCTTTATTCCCACTGTCCTCTCCCTTAGTGATACAATCTCTGATATTGAAGCCTTTATGGCATTTCTTCATTTTCTTCGCCATCCTTTACCTTATCACTTTCAACTTCTCATAACATCCTCTGTGTTCCAACAGTTTATGCCCAGACACGTGATCTTCCCCCCATTCCCCTAACCCCTTCTCCCCCATCTTCCTCTCACCCTTTTCCCCCTCTTTCCCCCAACCCATTCTACCACAAAATTTCTTAACTATCCTTTACCTCCTGGATTATATATATATATATATATATATATATATATATATATATATATATATATATATATATATATATATATATATAATTCCTCTCCAAAATCCCTCAGGCTCAGATACTGCCCTTATTTTCATACCTCCTACTCCTGATCATCCCGCCTCCACTGATCCCAGTACTCCTATCCCTATCTAAAGAATTTCTGCTCCCATAGAAATTATCTTCTATGTTCTTTCAAGTCTGATACACTAACTTCCCTTCTCCCTTTCCCCTCTTTCCATCCCATTCCTTCAGCTATATCTATCACAAGACCTCTTGATTATCGTTTTCCTCCTAGGTTCTCGGGAATCCGTTACATAATTAATTTTCTCTACAAGATCTCAATACTACTATTGCTACCATTATCACAACTCGCTAATTTTCTACCCACAAAAAATGTCTGCTACCCATAGATATAACCTCTAATGCATACTTTCTATTTATGTTCTTCCATGTCTTATGCACCAACTTACATAAAAAACAACGATTTCATTTTCTTTAACACTTTTCTACTCATGTTAATTGTACTGAGGCTCTGATTTTGTTATTCTTTGACACTAACTGGTCGTTCTTTCCAACCCCATATTTTGCTTTGCCATTATGTCTTTGCTCTGCTGTATGCCTTTTAGCTTAACATAGCGCCATATGGCCTTTGATAGGCGCTTACTTTATTCCCATTAACTCACTACCTAACATCAATCCCTCCTACTATAATAACCACCTTAGAACCACTATTCACCAATCATCCTCCTCTCTCCCTCGCCCATTGACTACCACTAATCACCTTTCTTTATCCAGCGTCTTTGGTCCTCGTCAATGAAACAAATACTTCCATATTTGTGCTCATCCTCCCTACTCGAAAAACTTTCCAATTTAAAAAATGCTTCACATGACCTGACATATTGCGTAGTCTTCCTCCACTCATACCTCTTCCTCTCCCACTCCTCTTGTTCCTTCATCTAGCACAATTATCTTTTCCACTGCTATTACCCTATCTTCATTCCCTATCTCTTGCTTCTTCACCTTCTCTCACCAGTGACTAATAATTATTCTTTACTTAATCCTAACACCCCAACCTTCAGCTTAAAAACCTTGCTCCTCTCCCACACCATATATTCGTACACAAAATACCAAGCATCGCGCTCCTGTGTTTCCCCTCCAAAACCCTCTACTGATCGTACTTTATCCTTAATCACAAACGTTTTTGCAGCCTTCTGCCAAGAAAACTTTTACTTCCATCGTTTTCTCTCCTCCTTCCCAGTCATTGTGAGATCATCTCTGACATTGAAGCTTTTATAGCAAAACCTTGCATTGATGCCTCACTACCTTTCCAATCCGCTACCTCATCACATTCAACTCCCGATAATACCATCTGTGTTCCAGCAGAAGTTCTTTCCCCACCTGATGACATTCCCCCTTCCTTACTCTTACACTTCTCTCAACTTCTCATCCTCTCATCTGAACTATCCTTTACCTATGGGATTCTTATGTGAATACCTGTTATATACAGTAACCTCTCATTTTACTCGAGTTTAAACTAATCGTTTTTGGGTTTTACATGTCAAAAAGCCAGTATTTTTGCTTTAATTACACAATTTCCTTAGAATAATGTGATTTTATATGCATTTATGCAATAAGAAAAAATCATGTTTACATTATGCAAAATTTAAATTTTACAAATGCTCCAGGAACACAACAGAGTAAAACGAGAGGGTACTGTAATTCTTCTTTCCAAGGTCCTTCTTGCCTAGATATTGCCCTTATTTCCATACCTCCAACTTCCGATTACCATGTCTCTCATTATTTCGGTACTCCTATCCTTTCACAACTTGTTAATTTTCTTACTAAAAAAATTTCTGCTCCTATAGAAATTACTTCCACTGTCTACTCTCTCTATGTTCTTTCAAGTGATACATTAAGTTACATCTCACAGTCCCTTTTTCTTGAACACTTTTCTACTCATGCCAATTGCACTCCTATTTTTACTGATGGTTCTAAATCCCACCATGACTGGTTTTTCCATTCTTTGACAAACCCATATCCAGTGGTGGGCGCCATTAATCAAAAAATCAACTTCGTTAACCATTAATCCGTTAACCAAAAATTAAACTTCAATAACCATTAATCTGTTAATTCTTAAAAAATGGAAGTTATTGATAAACCTTTAACGTTAATTTTTATTATAGAAAAAAAAATGGTTTTTGCTCTAAAACCACCTTTGAAAAGTGCCAAAACTATAAAATCAGCAGCCTTCATGAGGTTTTTTGATGGCTTTAAAACCCAGGCAGATTTTATAGTTTTAACTTAAAAAAAAACTAAAAAGGGCTGGGTTTTATGAAATTTTTGGGTTAGCGGACTTGAGTTAATTAATTAACAAAAATTAAATGTAATGGAAGTTAATTAGTCCGATAATGATTTCCAAAGTTAACTTAAAAGTTAAATAATTAATGAAGATGTTAACTTAGTTAATTAACGATTAACGGTTTGGTGCCCACCTTTGCCCACATCCTCTACTCATTATAACTAACCATTCTTTCCGTACCCATACTTTGCCTTGCCATTATCTCTGCTCTGCTGTCTGCCGCTTACTTGATTCCCATTAACTCACTCGCTCAAGGCTGTAGAGGAAATCCCTAACACAACATTGAGCCACATCTCTGGTCCTGAAGCTTCTTCACAGCGGCAATGGGCTTGGAACGGAGGGGATCTGCAGCTGGAAAAAGTGACACTATATAGATGATTTGTTGCATGTATGTTGAAATAAAGAAATATATTGCAGTTTATTTATACCCAATGAAAACAAGAAGTCACAAAACCATATATAGGTTAAATATATATAAAAATATATGAAATATATATAAAGTTTAAGCAGTTATATGAGCATAACTCCGATGTCTGACAATTTTGTCAAATAAGAAAATTTGCAAGTAGGTTTACTAGACATTAAATATATTTTTGTTCATGGGTACACATTCTTTATGGAAGAACTCATTAAATACAGTAAGAATGACTCTTATTTAGTGTACTTAACATCAGTTTTGCCTACAACAAGCTAGCCAGCAGCTTTTTAAGGTAGTACACAAACATTGCTTAGATAAAGAACGCAATTTTTTTTTACTCAAGAACTACCTATTTTGAAGGGGTTAGCAGGATACACACCCATCTGCTTCCTTGATTAATTGTTAAGTTGCAACAACAACTCTGTTTTCTAATGGAGCAGACTACAGGTCTCCTACTTCCACCTGTTCTTCAGTGGCAGCAGAGGCTCTTGGCGAAAGGGATAAATTGGCTTGCAAAAGGACTCTATCCACATCTCGCAAGAGGCAGATCAACAAGCGTGCAGCAACATCTCAATAGAAGTGGATTAGCAAAAGGCTTTTCTGAAATGGTAATCATGCACTATGATCCCTACTCAACATTACTACTATCTTCTATAGCAAAGGTTCTCAAACTTTTAAATTCGTTGATCCCCAATTAAGTATCAAATTTTCCATCGATCTCCTAGCTTTTAATTCAAGGAATAAAACACCAATGCCAAAATCAATATTAGTAGTAGTTGATATGCAGTATGATTAAAAGGTAATATACAGTAAGAAAATATGGCGAGGTGTAAGAGTACATGTAACTTAATTGTCAGTACAACATACTTTTTCTTCTTCCACTGTTGACATCATTAATGTGCCTGATGGGCTTCAACAAGGGCGCTGATATTAGATTGCAGGTTGTTGAGCTTCAACCGTAGGTCGCCTCATTCTTCCAGGCTCAGTCTGCTCCTCTATTTGGTTAAGACTGCGTTTGCATGGCTGAAATCAGCTTCAACCATATATGAACTTGAGAGAGCAAGTAAAAATGGCCCAACACTGAACAAAGCTGATGATATTTAGCAAGGTTGTTCTCGTTGATCCAAAATTCACGGAGGTCTTTTCTTCTGAACAAGGCACTTGCTTCCAGGTCCACAGTTATGTCAATGAATTCTTCCTCCAGGTGTAAGGCAATGTCTGCATTCCCTATTTCAACATCGAATGGCGTTAGGATCCATTCAGGCACTTTAAAGTCTTCAATCAAATTCTCCAGATGAGTCATGTATATTTCTAGGTCACCATCAGAAATGCTTTCACTTTGTATCTGTTCCCCCCCATGGGATCTACCTTGACGTGGTGGGGGGGCTTGTGTGTCAGTCAGGACCAAGATGATCCCGACCGTGGGCTGGTGTGGGTCACCAGTGCCGCCCGCCAGGGGGATCGCCCATCGTGGACCATCCTGCATTGACTGGAGGGTGCCTGGGCTGGTAGGCATCGAGGCCGGGGTTTTTGCTTGCCGCTGCGGGGCAAACTTTCGGTGCCACAAGGGCTACCTTTTAAAATGGGTAGAAGGTACCCCGTCCCCAGCGGCAGCGCTCGGCCCCTTTTGCCAATCCGGTAGGCGATTTACCCGTGACCCCCTATGCCATTTTTATCAAAGCACATCAATATATGGATAAGAAAAATTTAACATGCCCCCATCGAGTGGTATCCAACCAGTCCCTTGAGGCCTCTGCTGCTGGTCACCCCCCCCCCCCTGACACCTCTGCCTGCCCAATGGACCTGGTCTCGACCTCTCTGCCCGTTCCTCAGACCCCTAATACCATACCACCTTCTACTCCCCCTACTCTCCCTTGTACCCGTCCCCTCCACAACTTCTCCATCCTATACCCCACCTCCCACAACATCTCTCTCTCCTGCTACCCCCCCCACCCCCCCTAGGGTTCGGTCCTCATTACTCCTCATCCTCCTCTACCACTACCACAGCCTCTATTCGCACCCCTGTAGTCTCCTCATTTCACTTGCCCCTTGCTTCTCCTACCGTCCCTATTTCCAGCGCCTCTTCTACTACCTCTCTTCCCTCCCCTGTGTCTACCGCTCTCCCAACTCTCTCTTCCACTCCTACCATCCCTCCAGCCTCCCTCCCCATCACATCTACATCTTCCTATATTACCAACTTAGCCCCTTATGTTCCCTCTTCCTCTAAGAAGACTACGGCACAGCTCCGGACAGGCTCCTCTCGTGGCGTGTCTCACCCTTCTGCCCTTCTTTGCCCTTGCCCGCTGGGATCGTTTCTTCACTATCCCCCCCTCTGCTCCCTTCGCTGAGAATACCCTCCTATTTCAACGTTGTTTACAGAAACAAGTGGGCAAAGTCCATTTTCAAACCTGACCTGACCGTTCATGCCTGGTACGAGTGGAGTCTGAGGCTCAGTCTCAGGCCATGGCCAACTTATTGGCTCCATCCGGTACCCGCTTCTGTGCGACCCCTGACGGCCATCTCAACACATGCACTGGCACTGTTGCAATCTCCCCACAAGACAGCCCAATTGACGACAAGGTCTGGTCAGACTGTCACACTGACCTACTAGACCTACTCAGCGAGTACGACGCTGTCACCATTCGCTGTTATACCTTGTCACCCCGAGGTCGCCAGAAAAACTCCATCAATATTGCACGAATATCCTTTAAACGCCATGATCTCCCTACTCATGTCTATGTTGGGGGCGTCATGCTCCCCGTCCGGCCTTACGTTCCTCCACCTCGCCAGTGCCGAAACTGTTGGCGCTTTGGACATCCAGAAAAACACTGCCGCTCCGCTCTCAGCTGCCCTTTGTGTGGCCTTACCCATACCTGCGATCAATGCCATACTACTACCCACCGCTGCTGGAATTGTGGCGACCCCCATAATGTTCACTATCGCGGCTGCCCAACTTACAAGTTTGAGGCTGAAGTCGCTGGTATTCGCTTCCGTGACAGTCTCACATTACGTGAGGCTCGTCAGAAAGCCCGTCGCCTAGGCTTCACCCCTTCTCCTCACCATGTTGCTGCCTCCGCCTCTTCCCCTCATTTTCCAGCCACGTCCTCTTCCTCCCGCCCCGATCCTCGGCCTTCCTCCCCTACTCCTTCTTCCACCCATCCCTCTCCTCTACCTCCTTCCTCTTCCTTCTCTCCCTCCCACCCTCCATCCTCCATCTCCTGCTCTAATTCTTTTGCTGTCTTTGACCCTGATACTCCTACCTCCACCACCGTCTGTATTCCTACCCCTCCCTCTCCACGCCCTCAGCGCTCCCACTCTACCAAACGACACCACCACTCTGAAACTTTGGTCTCCTCTCCCCCACCAACCCCCTCTCCAGCTCCCGCCTTGATCTCTTCACCCCCTCTCCACCTCGCTAAAAAAGACTCGCCCTGCACCTTCCTCGCCCGCCCCTTCCGAGGGTGATAACCTCGATGCCATCATCGAGTTCATAAAGAACACGGCTCCATTGTCCTCTCCTCCTACCTCCTCATCTCCTTTCCCGGCCCCTCCTATCCAGGTCGTGGCCTCTGCTCACCCACCCCCCAAGCACCTCCCTCCTACCCCGACTCCCCCTCCTCCACCTTCTCCCTCTGCTGTCTCCCCTCCTCAACCCCTCCTCCAGTCCCCCTCCCCCCCGGCGCTCTGCCATCTCCCCCTTCCCCGCTTTACTCTCCCCTCCTCTCCTCGTCTTACCCCGCCTGTTCTTCGGTGCAGCCCCCTTCGTCTGCCCCTCCCCCACCTTCCTTTGCTACCCCATCTATCCTCTCTCTTCCCCTACCACCTGGCTACTCCCGCACCGATCTCCTCTCTCAACCTTCCCCCTCTCCCCCTACTTTGCCTGCTCCTGACCCCCTTCCTTCTTTCTTGCTTCCTATGGATATTGACCCCGGTCCTTTATCCCCTGCGAACGCTCCTCCCTCACCTTCCCCCATTCTGAGTCTTATTCCATACTGATCATGTCTGTTCTTCAGTGGAATACATCCTTTCTCTGTGCCGCTAATGTCCTTCATCTAATCTAACCCCTACCCGATCCTCCCACCACCTAGCCATGCTACCCAACCCTACTACCTAAACCTACTACCCCAATAGTGCCATATGGCCTTTGTTGCCTGGCACATTTCCCCCCCCCCCCCCATTACAATTACAATTACAATTTGTATCTGTTGTAAGTTTGAAAAATACTGAGAATCTCTACGTGAACCTCTAAACAAGTTTAGCTTACCTTGGAATCCCAGTAGAACTATCCTGCCTGAATGATGGTAAAATCTTTAACCTGCAGACGTGCTTGTGTCTCATTTAACCTTGAATAGAAGTCTGCCAAATAGAACAAGCCATTTTTGCATTTTTTAACTCTTCACATAGAGATGAGTCCACGTTTGCCAGAAACTGAACAGTTGAGTTGTACAAGTCAACAAGTATTTGTTGTATTTATGACCCCTAGACAGCCAGCCACCTCACCTCAGTGTGCAAGAGTATTTCGTTAAACATGTCATCATTCTCTTTGCACAGCAGTGCAAACAATCTTGAATTAAGTGGAAGTGCCTTGATTTTGTTAATTGCCCTGATGCACACTTTCATGGCATCATGCAGTTCACCACTGAGCTTCTTGGCTATAGAATGTTGCCTGTTATAGTTAGGAGACCTTACAAACCAGTTAGGAGAATGTATGGCAGCTAGGAGACTGTATGTGGCAGTTAGAAGACTTTACAAACCAGTTAGGAAACTGTATGTGCTAGTTAGTAGAGTACACGACAAGAAATTATACAAAAGTTAATGATACAATTATAAAAATTTTAAACTTACGGAAATCAAATGTTCAGTAGCATGGACAACCTCAAATACTATGATCTACAGTCTTCTACCCTCAACACATTACATCTTCCAGCGAATCATAGATCCCTTGGATCAGTGTACCAGTGAGGAGTGCACTGGCAGACAAGGACAGTGGGCAGTGTTGAAGGTCCACAGGACACCAGGTGCTTATGAAAATAACCTAGTGGCAATTTCAAACCTCCTGGTTTGTTCTCCCACTACATTGTCCCGATGGTCTAGCTCAGGGATGCCTTGGCAGTGGTCCTCCACCATATCATCAGAGCTTTCCTCCAAAGCCAATTTGTTTCTAATTGCAATGTTATGGAGGACAGCAGCTGACGTAATGATGTTATTTGGTCCCTACATCAGTCCTAATTGCCTTTGAGAGGACAGCAAATCTCCTTTTCAGCACTCCAAAGAATCGCTCAATGCAGTTCAGGGTTGTAACATGTGCTACATTGAAGCAATGTTGGTGTGTATTTGGATTGCTATAAGGAGTGAGGAGGTAGCTTCGCATTAGATAGGCACTATCTCCCAACAGAAAGCCTTGGTATTGTCCATCTTGGAGAGCTTGACAAAGACGAGATGCATTAAAAATCCTAGAGTCATGTGCACTATCTCCCCAATTCATCACAGGAGCAATAAAAACAAGGGAGGCATTACACGGCTCCTGATGGGTATCAGAGTACCATCAATGCAGCCCGGCATCTGTGCTATGGTGGCAAAGGCCTGCATCTCAGTATGCTCTTCTGCTGGGGTAGGAAACCTTATGTGCCTCGAAACTATTTGGGTAATGGCACAGGTTACCCTCCTCACACATCCACACACACTGGCCTTCGACATATATACTGTATCGGCAATTGTTTGCTGCATGTCACCTGTTGCTAGGTAATGAAGAGCAGCCAACAACTGCAGTCTTGGAGTGATGTGGAGACATGCTAGAAAAAAAAATTGATGTAAATTTTTGGAGTGTGTACAAAATCCGAGTATAATCCTTGAATTCTTAATATGGAATGAACCTAAAAAGTGTATGAGTATATGTATAGTCAATATCACTGCCTGACATTTTGCTATTGATACCTGCTTTTTTGGCTCTTCATATCTACGGTAAAATACATAATATGTGATAAATACTTTGGGAAATTCATAAGGAGCCACATTGCAATCTATAATCGTCAGTGATGTTTTTTACATGACAAAGCTACAATTTATGCCTAAAATTGAAAATTATAGTATTGATCAGGAGATAGCAGCCATATTCAAATAAGATATGGCTGATACTTTTTTTTATAAACAGGTTTAAAGATTTTGGATGGCATATCATGCATATTGATTGGTATATATATCCTCTTACCTCTTCTATTCTTTGAGGTGGGAAGGTGATGACGTACTTCATTGAGGTTTGTCACACAATCCTTTGATAGGCGAAACCTCTCAATGAACTCTGCATTAGTGCATTGATCAAAGGGATCTATCCTCTGCTGGAAAATATGCCTCTTACATCCATAATGTTGAGCCTCAAGGACTGCAGCCACATCAAGAACGTCAAGAAGTTAATCTACTGCAACGTTGTTCATGCTGCAGAAAACACATTTTAATTACAGCAATCAGTATCTACAATAACATGACTACAAAATGCTATATACCTATCAATAATTGAGTATATGACACTAGTCTATTCAATTTTGGTGATATCCCTCAGTCAGAAAATATGTACAATATATCTTCTCTTTATGGGGACTGGCAATAAGTGTTTTTTCTCTTAACCTAACCTAACCTCACTGATCGTCAGTCCCCTCAGGCACAAAAAAGAACACCTTTACTAGCCCAATCTAGCTTACCTTTATGAAAGGTGTTTTAACCTTGAGTTGCGTGCGGTCCTATTGTAAAGAACACCTCGGGTAGCAGAGGAAGGTGGAGGAGGGGCAGACGAAGGGGACTGCACCGAAGAACAAGCGGGGTAGGACGAGGGGGGGAAGGGAGAGTAAAGCGGGGAATGGAGAGAGGACGGAGCGCCGGGGAGAGAGGGGGCTGGAGGAGGGGTCGGGAAGGGGAGACAGCAGAGGAAGAAGGTGGAGGAGGGGGAGTCGGGGTAGGAGGGAGATGCTTGGGAGGGGGTGAACAGAAGCCACGACCTGGATAGGAGGGGCTGGGAGAGGAGATAAGAAGGTAGGAGGAGAGGACAAGGAAGCCGTGTTCTTTATGAACGCGGCGATGGCATCACCCTCGGAAGGAGCGGGCGAGGAAGGTGCAGGGCGAGTCCTTTTAGAGAAGTGGAGAAGGGGCGAAGAGATCAAGGCGGGAGCAGGAGAGGTGGTTGGTGGGGGAGAGGAAACCAAAGCCTGCGAGTGGTGTCGCTTGGTAGAGTGGGGGCGTGGAGAGGGAGAGGCAGGAGTACGGGTGGTGGTGGAGGTAGGAGTATCAGGGTCAAGGACAGCAAAAGAATTAGAGCAGGAGATGGAGGATGAAGGGTGGGAGGGAGAGAAGGAAAAGGAAGGAGGTAGAGGAGAGAGATGGATGGAAGGAGGGGTAGGGGAGGGAGGCCGAGGACCGGGGCGGGAAGAAAAGGACGTGGCTGGAGAGTGAGGGGCAGAGGCGGAGGCAGCAACATGGCGAGGAGAAGGGGTGAAGCCTAGGCGACGGGCTTTCTGACGGGCCTCACGTAATGTGAGACCATCACGGAAGCGAATACCAGCGACCAGCCTCAAACTTGTAAGTTGGGCAGCCGCGGTAGAGAGCATTATGGGGGCCACCATAATTGCAGCAGCGCCGGGTAGTGGTATGGCATTGATTGCAGGTGTGGGTAAGGCCACACAAAGGGCAGCGGAGAGCGGAGTGGCAGTGTTTTTCGGGGTGTCCAAAGCGCCAACAGTTTCGACACTGGCGAGGTGGAGGAACATAAGGCCGGATGGGGAGCATGACGCCCCCAACGTAGACATGGGTAGGGAGTTTGTGGCGCTTGGAGGAGATCCGTGCAACATTGGTGGGTTTTTTCTGGTGACCTCGGGGGGACAAGGTGTAGCAGCGAACATTGACAGCATCATACTCGCTGAGTAGGTCGAGCAGGTCAGTGTGAGTCTGACCAGACCTTGTCGTCAATAGGGCAGTCTTGTGTGGAGATGAAAACAGTGCCAGTGCATGTGTTGAGATGGTCGTCAGGGGTCGCACAGAAGGGAGTACCGGATGGGGCCAACAAGTTGGCCATGGCCTGAGACTGAGCCTCAGTCTCCACACATACTAGGTGTGAACGGTCAGGTCGGGTCTGGAAGTGGACCTTGCCCACTTGTTCCTGCAAGCAGTGTTGAAAGTGGAGGGTTTTCTTAGCGAAGGGAGCGATGGGGGGAATAGTAAAAAAAGCGATCCCAGCGGACAGGGGCAAAGAAGAGGTCATAGGCAGAGGGGCGAGACGCGCCACGAGAGGAGCCTGTCCGGGGCTGTGCCGTAGTCTTCCTAGAGGAAGAGGGGACATAAGGAGCTACGGTAGTAATAGAGGAAGATGTTAATGTGACGGAGAGGGAGGCTGGAGGGGTGGTAGGAGTGGAATAGAGAGTCGGGACAGCGGTAGACACAGGGGAGGGAAGAGAGGTAGTAGAAGGGGCGCTGGAAATAGGGACGGTAGAAGGAGGAGCAGGGGGCAGGTGAGATGAGAAAACTACAGGGATGCGAATAGAGACCGTGGTAGTGGTAGAGAAGGATGAGGAACAATGAGGACCAAACCTTGGGGGAGGCAGAGTGGTGGTAGCAGGAGAGAGAGAAGATGTGGGAGGTGGGGCATAGGATGGAGAAGCTGTGGAGAGGGCAGGGGTACAAGGGAGAGTAGAGGGTGATTTAGTAGTAGGGGTCTGAGGAACGGGCAGAGAAGTAGAGACCAGGTCCATTGGGCAGGCAGAGGTGTTAGGGGGGGGGGGCGACCAGCAGCAGAGGCCTCGAGGAACTGGTCGGATACCACTCGAGGGGGGCATAGTGAATTTTGATTATCCATACACTGATATGAATTAATAAGAATGGCATCAGGGGTCACGGGTAAACCGCCTACCGGATCGGCAAAAGGGGCCGAGCGCTGCTGCCGGGGATGGGGTACCTCGTCCCCCACAGGACTACCCGGTTTAAAAGGCAGCCCTTGTGGCACCGAAAGTTTGCCCCGCAGCGGCAAGCAAAGACCCCAGCCTCGATGCCTACTGGCCCAGGCACCCTCCAGCCAACACAGGACGGCCCACGATGGGCGATCCCCCTGGCAGGCGGCACCGGTGACCCACACCAGCCTACGTTCGAGATCATCTTGTCGGTCCTGACGGACACACAAGCCCCCCCCCACCACGTCAAGGTAGATCCCATGGGGGGGTAAGATGTTAAAAGAAGAAGTCCTTGAAGCCATTTCTCAGTAGGTAGTAGGTACGTAGTAGATAGCAAGTGGCGAGAGCACGAGCACGACCAATCCTTCACAATGAGAGCTAACTGTAGACTGAATGGCGTGCGCGTCGGCGCGTTCATGTTCAAACAAAGTGGAGAGTTCTGCCGGCTCACCCCATGCCTCGGATATAACGAACTTTGGTTCGTTATATCCGACTTGGTTCGGCCAGGAAATAACGTTCCTTATATCCGAAATTCGCTATAAGGGGGATACATGAACTTAATGTCTTTTATACAAACAATAGAAGTGTAATAAATAAGATAGACACACTTAGAGATATCGTATGTGTAGAAGAGTTAGATATTATAGGTATTACAGAAACTCGGTTAGATATTGCAGGCAAACATTTCTTACCTGAAGTAGGCATAGATGGGTACACTTTTTTTCACAAGGATAGGTAAAGTAGGAGAGTGTAGCACTATATGTTAGAAACACATTAAATAGCTGTCAATACCACAATAAAAACAGATAGAAATACGGAATCATTATGGGTTGACATTATTATAGGAGAAAAGTTTGTTGTAGGGGTCATATATAGGCCACCGGATTTAGACAAAGAAGCTAGTGAATCCTTGATGCAGGAGCTTGCAAGGGAATCTAGGTATAATAATGTGTGCCTTATGGAGGAGGACTTTAATTATATGAGTCATACTGGGATAGTATGACAGGAGACGGGAGCTCGGAGAAATTCTTAAATGTTGTCCAAGATGGTTTTTTTCACACAAATTTGCATGATTGAGACTTTTACCATAGAAGCACCATGGAGAATTGCCAGGAGAAAATGACTACATGGCACATGACGCAGTCTTACCACAGCCAGTTCCAGGCACTAACGGACGAAGTCAACGGTGGTGCAGTGGTCAGCGTCCAGACATGGTAGCCTAGGGTCACCGATTCAAATCCTCGATATCCGCTGACCACTTTTCAATATTTGATTTCACCACCGAGTGGCCAAAGACTACCCAAATTGCTGCCATACTGTCCTCAGACGAGACTTACGACGTTAATATGCATCTGAGGCTGTAACAGTAATAAGCCTCACAGGTTCTCAACATATTCAAGAGAGAACTTATACATTCGAGGCGTCACTATAAAAATTCTAAAACCTACGCCAAATAACAGGCGAGGCAAGTCCATCTGTGCCTCTATATGCTTACTGGTGCCAACGGTTAATGATATATATATATATATATATATATATATATATATATATATATATATATATATATATATATATATATATATATATAAACACTATGGTGAGCTGCTTTATTTCTATGAGGTTCACTGGTTGAGTCATGGAGCTATGCTGTCCCGTGTGTGCAACCTGCAGCAGGAGATTGCCACCAGGGCTGGCCCTAGGTCAATGCAACTGCATTGGGCCCCGCGGTGAGAATTCTGCTAAAAATCCCTATCACTGTGGCCTCTGGAGAAAGAAGTTTCTCAAAGGTAAAATTGATCAAGACCTACTTAAGATCAACTATGTCGCAAGAGAAATGAATGGTTTTGCTATCCTCTCTATTGAAAATGAAGTTGCAGGTCAATTGGATTTCAGTTAGCTTATAAATGATTTTGTATTTGCCAAATCATGTAAAATATTCCTATAAAATTAGCATTTTTCATCAAAACTCTGACAACTACATTGGCAACATTTATCATTTAAGTACCTCAGTCTGTATTGTTTTGTATTTCTTTGACTGCATTAAATAACAGTAAGATAGATTTTTGCATTAGGCCCCGCACCTGCTAGGGCTGGTTCTGATTCCCACCTTCCTCCATCAAAAGAACTTTCCCGGTGCTGATAATTTTTCCAACCCAGCTTGCTCATCTGGCCCTGCTCACAGATATCACCTAAATGACCTCAATGTGAAGCTAGCTGCAAGGCAAAAAAATTTGGCAGACATGTATTTACACACGACCGCCTTTGAGGTAAAGCTGCACTTGTGCGAGGCTCAACTGGCTGCTGGTTAATTTATGCATTTTCATTGTATTGCTTTTCTCTAAAATTTTTGTACACTTACTTTAGGTTTTTTTTGGCACTTCAGTCCGCAGGCTGCTACTAGAAGCTTTCTCTGGCACACGCACTGAAAAGGTTGCTGACCTGACTTAAACAAACCCATGAGAGGTGACAATAAACTAGACTTCATATTTTAAACAAACGACCGTCTAGTAAGTAACGTTAATACGTTCCCTGAATTTAGCACCAGTGACGATAAAATTGTCTTTTTTAATATGAACCTTGAGGTTTACAAAGAAAACGTAAGCGAAGAACTTATCTTCATATGTCACACAGGTAACTTTGAAAAATTTGAAATATTTTGGCAGATACAGATTGGGATGTAGTAGAGAATGAAACCGATGTAAATATATCATGGGCAAAATTCTATAACATCTTAAATGGAGCTGTTAAGTTATACATTCCAGTTTGTAAGAGATATCTATGTAAAAGTAACAAACCAAACTTTGGTGAAACAGCCAAATTGAGGCAAGATTGATACATAAAAAACACGCACACAATAAATACTGTCGACCCTCGATTTAACGGAGCCCGATTTAACGGACTTCGGATTTGACGCACTCTGTCTGCTAGCAGACAATTAACCCAGATCCGGACTAAAGTCTGTTAGTGTAAAAAAAAGTCCGGTGGGTGGCGGTGGCGTCGGTAACATAATCCGTTAAAATCTAGGATGAAACGCCCAGCTTTTGGGTAATGAAATATATAAACCTTATATAACCAAACCTAACTGAACCAAATCTAACATAACCTAACCATAACCTAACATGACATAACTAACCTAACATAACTTGAAAAATGTTTTGCCAGGTAAATAATAGTGAGCACTGCCTGAAACCTTCACAGATGTGTTGAGTACTCTATTTATAGTATGTACGACTTCATATTTATATCAATATCATCCGAACAGTAGTTATGCATACTTTTTGGCTTACCTTAACCTAAGTTTATCTGCAGTATTTACAGTTGCACTCAATGGTTACTCTGAGTCAAAGGGAAGTGTCTGGGTACAGCCATTAATCTTTATGCTCCGCCCACAATCAGCTGATGTACCTAGGCTCCACCTCCATCCTCTTTCTAGGCATCAGTGTTTAAATCACCAAGGCATCTAATAAGTGTGCATAGCTAGATAGGGTTAGATAAGGTTAGCCTACTAATTTTGAGGCACGGACTATTTATTTCTAGGCAAACTATGATGCTTTTTGATTTTGAGAAACCTAACCTAACCTTAACCTAACCCTAATCCCAACCTAACCCTAACCCCACCTCAACCTAACTTAACATTGTGGGGCTGTAATCAGATACTGGGCCCGTATCCACAAAAATTCTTAAGTCGTTAAGTATCGTGCAACTTTAAGACGGATTTCGCGCCTAAGATGAATTCTTAAGTCCAAATCGTGATTTAAGTCTACTTAACGACTTAAGAATTTTTGTGGATACGGGCCCTGCATTAGACACTAATCACCAACAAATGATTTGCCTCATTACTTCGGTCAAAACAACTATTAACATAAGATAGCACTATAATGGTACAAGCCATAGGAGGTTAAGCGTAGACACTTTCCACTAACAGAACATTTCCCAACATTACTTTTGTCATAACGGTCATAAATATAATGTTGTATAATTGTGCTACAAAGCATAAATAGTAGTTACTGAAACTGTCTTCATTAGTTTGGCCAGCTTACCTGGCATGCCAGTAACTGCTGTCCATACGGGTCTGTGTGGGAACACCGTCCACCACAACTTGGTCTTCCCCCAAGACCCGTAATACTGCTTCACTAACAGCATCTAAAGTTATTTTGACAGGACTGCCACCACCTGTACCACGGAATAAAAAAGTATTTAAAGGTCGGATTGTGGCCAACTGTATATTTTATTTAGAGTTACCATTAACTTTTTCACAGTACAGTAATAGTTTAATATTTCATAAACTAACCATCAAATATCTCCAAAACTAAAGAATCTACTTGTCTTACCTTAGAAATGCATTAAAGCTAACATTTAACCCTCTTGGAGATCATATAGATAAGTAAGATATACAAAACAGGTTTTCCATACAAAGTGAAACAATAATATCATCAATCACTTGGGTGGATGCGCCATGAGGTTAGGTTTAGTTCTAAAATTATAGTTGAGGGGCAACAATCTACTTTGCTCGGTTAGGTAATTATTTAAATTTGTTTTCCAAGAGGGTTAAGGTTTTCCAAAAATATTTCCAAGATAAGATTACAATTACATTCTTTAGGAGGTATCAACTTTCTCATTGCTACTAACCTGTCTTATTTAACTCCCGTCTCACTGTGGCAGAATTCTTCAGGGCAGTTGTCTTAATATTCTGCCATTTCTTTTCTACTTCAACCTGTGTTCTGCACTGGTTGAAGGCAGAGTTGAGCCGGGCAGTCACATCAGTCCAGCTTGCCTTCTTGTCCTTTAAAGTAAGGGTGCTGCTGAACTTACCCTTAATCATCGCATGGTTGATACCAACCATCTCAACCATGAAAAGGGTTTCTTCCTCCTTCCAGTTGGAAGAGCGCTTCCTTTTGTTGGAAGGAGCTTGCTCTGCGGAGTTCATCTTCACGTTTAGAGTGCTTTAAACGTGGCGCGTAGTGCACATAATGTAAACATAAAAACGAAAGAGTGTCGCCTTGCGCGGTAAATATAAAAACCGTATTAAACTTTAGATGCAAGCTTATAATGCCAATATTCCTTACGTATATCATCACTTTTCATGTTTTGTCTAGTAATATTCAATATTTATTCATTGATAAACTGGAATTCCGCTGTTTAAAAAAAATCATGTTTTGCTAGAATACTTTTTCATACTGCGCTACTTCTTATACTTAAGATTAAAACTTAAGTTAAATCTTAACTTTCACTTAATTTTCCTCGCGCTAAGTGAAACTTAAGTCCAATTTTAAGAATTTTTGTGGATACGGGCCCTGGTCTTACCTACTGAGGCGGTGGGTATACAAAAATTAAAACAAATGTTTTCAATAGTTTCCAGAAGTTGATATATATTGCATGATATTCTGCAACCTTAATTCTATGTGACATATAAGTATTATCCTCGGGAGAAGATGCTACACACACTTATTAGACTCCATGGTGGTTTCAACACTGATGCCTAGAAGGAGAAGGGAGGCGGAGCCTAGGTATACATCAGTTGAGTGTGGGCGGAGCATAAAGATTAATGGCTGCACTCAGACACTTCTCTTTGACTCGGAGTAACTATTGAGTGCAACTGTAAATACTGTACATACAACTTAGGTTAAGGTAAGCCAAAAAGTATTTGGGTAAATCTGCATAACTACTGCTTGGACGATATTGATATAAATATGAAGTCGTACATAATATACATAGAGTACTCAATACTTCTGTGAAGGTTTCAGATGGTGCTCACCATTATTTACCTGGCAAAACATCTTTCAAGTTATGTTACGTTAATTATGTTAGGTTAGGTTACGATTAGATTAGGTTATGTTAGGTTTGGTTCGGTTATATTTGGTTATATAAGGTTTTTATATTTTATTGCCTAAAAGTTATGCATTTCACCCTAGATTTTTTTTCTGGATTGCCATATTATGGCCTTTAACCAAGCAATGAATTTTTTACACTAACGGACGGGGCTCACTCCGCATTAGTCCGTTAAATCGAGGGTCGACATTATTTACAATCACAAAACAAAAACGATAAGGTACAATATGAAAGACTAGGATGCAAAAAAAAAAAAAAAGGATTAGTCGAAGTTAAGATCTCAAAATATATATTGCAAATAAAAAAAATCCAACCGCAAAGAATTTTATACCTACGTACGTAATAAAAAAGGTATCATAACAAACATTGGCTCTCTCTACCAGTGGCGTATGGTGGTTTCTGTCACTGGGTGTGCTGAACAGTGATTCTGTCCATAACTAACATATTATCTAATTACTGATGTGTGTGTGTGTGTGTGTGTGTGTGTGTGTGTGTGTGTGTGTGTGTGTGTGTAATTACAATTTTATAGTTATTCATACTGTTAGTTGGAAAATAAAGCAAATTTTATGTGTAAATTTAGAATAATTAAATTTATTAATTTAGATTAGCTAAGCTTACCATCTAAATTACACAGTTGAGTGGTTGACATACTTGATTACTTATAATTCAATTATATTCTTGGTGTTTTTGATATAAACTTGTTCATGACTGCATCATAGAAAGAGCCTCTGTTTAACTTTAGTCATCAAGTTCTTTTCTATGAAGAGCAAACTGAGGCCACTCAGCCTCAAATGGCTCCCATTATGTGGCACCTGGCAGCAGTCCTCAAGATCACTGTCACAACTCACGGAGACTCTACCACGGCCACGGCCACAGTCACAGGTTACCACAACACTACACCACATGTGTCCACTTCCTATAACACTATCTTATCAGCCACTATTACACCACAGTTATATGAGCCACTTTAATACCAGTCACCTAACCACAAATACCGTCTATACCAGCGTAGCCACTTTTCAAGGGAAAGATATTTTTAAGAACACCAGCGTAGCAGCAGAAGGCTGTCTCTCTCGTATCCCTCCGCCGGCAGATCGGAGTGAATGTCACATTTACCCCATCTCCCCTCTTTTCCTATCCCCATGGTAACGCCATCATTAAGATACAAACACACCGCAACACAATAATAATTACAACTTCTGTCATTTATCTAGCCAAGGGAAACGCACGTGCTCCCCCGACACTGGTGTCAATGAAACTGTTAGTAAATTAGTATAACTTGGGTTACTTGGCAACTCAACTTCCGTTGTTTTATCCTTGGAGGAAGTATAAGAGGAGAGGCCATGACGTCACACGAGTGAAGCTGCTATAAGCTCCGCCCACCTATGCAAGTCAACCCAAAACATTGCGCTGCTGACTAGAGCCCCGAGACTCACCCACCTCAATACTTTGTCGTTATGCCGGCTTGTTTGGCCTATGGCTGCACCAGGAGAAGTGAGGATGGAGAAATATCATTTCACCGGTAAGGTGTAGAGATTTTCATGGCCAATCATAGTATGAAATGCTAGAAAACTGGGTTAGATCATGAGCACGCCAAAATTTGCGGGAAATCGTAATGACGAGTTGTCTTCATAATTTTACGCACAATTTATCTTATGTGAGATCTCCATGCAAATAAATCAAATTTAAGTAATGCATAGATCTATATGTATCATCAGAAGTGCAGTAAACATATACTATTGACTATTAAAAGTCACAAATGTGATAAATCTTGCCGTGTTTGATACAAACTTCTCTGCTACAATATTCACTTTGACAGTTATGACTTACACAAGCAAACAGTAATCAAATTACTGGACTATATAGTTCCTTGTATCTTCATAATCAATATTAACACATTGTAATTTCTCAAAACCTTGAAAAATTCTGCAAGGCTTGGATAAGGATGTCGAGTTATGGGAGGCAATCATTGGCTCTTCTGATTCCCATAAACTTTTTTGGTAAAAGTGCAGAATGAGGCCTTCTGCCCTTTCTTTTTCTCTCCTTCCCTACATACTCTACATAGTGTACTCAACCCATCTGTGTAGGTTTTAATAAGGGGGATGTAAGAAAAGTTCTTACGATCAGTAGTCGGGATAGAACAAGAAATAACGGTTAAAAACTAGAATAATGTAGATTTAATAAAGAAATAGGCAGAAATTGGTTTACAAATAGGTGGTAGATGATTGGAACAGACTAAGTCAGCAGGTAGTTAGCGCACAGACAATAGGGAGTTTTAAGAGAAGACTAGACTTCATGGATGCGGATGAGAGGTGGGTGTAGGTAATAAGAGGGTTAGGATTAACAGGAACTACCTAGTGCAGGCCTCAAGACATTTTGTAGCTTCCTTATTTTCTTATGTTCTTAAGGTTTCAGGCGAGGTAAATCAAAATTAACCTCGTAAAACGTCTTTGAAGCTAGGTTATGGTATGTTAGGTTGGCTAAGTTAGGTTAGGTTACGGTTATGTTATGATTAGGTTAAGTTAGGTTAGGTTACGGTTATGTTATGATTAGGTTAAGTTAGGCTTGGTTCAGATATGTTGAGTACACTATGTATAGTATGTAGGGAAGGAGAGAAAAAAGAAAGGGCAGAAGACCTTATTCTGCACTTTTACCTCTATTTTTTTTTTCAATTGAAACATTAGATTGCCTGACTATTTTGGTTCCCTTTTTGCATGGGGCCCTAAAGTCATTCCAGGGCCTCCACTAATGTCATCTATATATATATATATATATATATATATATATATATATATATATATATATATATATATATATATATATATATATATATATAACACTATATGATATATATATATATATATATATATATATATATATATATATATATATATATATATATATATATATATATATATATATACTATATACTTTATGATCAGAAGGTAACATGAATAATTGGCGATCTACCGACATCCGCATAGGCGGGTTTTTTCTTTTCTCAAGACTACTGTGTACTTTTGTCTTTTTTTATATATAGTATATCATAGAAGCTCTACATGGAAGGATATATAAGTCAGTTTCAGAGATGATAAGTTTAGTAGATGCTCAGTATAGATGATAAACGAGCAAGATTTACAGATAATCCTTGCGGAGGAGGCGTCAGTATATATTTACTTTTCATAGTGTAAAGAATAAAGGAAGACAATTTTGTCAGTTTTTTCACTCCATCCTGTAAGTTCATTTCATGCTGTATCCGTTCAAACAAATTAATAATTACTAATCACATGATATATTGAGGAATCAAGGCAAAAATTAAAACTTTAACGCACGACTCTCCCTTAAACTTTCTCCATGTTTTGGGTTGAATTGTATACTCCGCCCACCAGATAGACTCCGCCCACTCGGCTTCACTTCCCGCTGTAGAGCGGTATGGGACGGGGCCGCTCCTCTTATACTTCCTCCAAGGTTTCATCGGTAAGAGAGACCATGACTTAGGTTGCACTCAATCTTTATTTCTGATTGAGTGACTTAATAACATTCGGTTTCATAATAGATACTATATTAAAATTCCTGCAAGTCTTAATTATGTCCATATAATGAATGGCAAAGACACTTTATACCTTCTAGCCAATATAAAATATCAGCACCAAAAACGAACATAAGCAGTGAGCATTGCTAGAGCCGCACACCCAGCTCCATATTTTCAACAGTGTGCCCTCCCACTCCACCGTACGCGCTATGCTACATAATGATACAATTGATTATTGGGTGTGCGGTGCTTCTACAGAACACCTATAATGCAAAATATTATAACAGGGCTAAAAGCAATAAGATAAATATCGTTTCTTACTTACTGCTGAATTTATTTATAAATATCATGCATTTCTCTCTGGCTGAGGATGTGCGGCGCACACCTAGCACACCCTGAATATACGCCCCTGCACTCCACCTAGAAAACAGTATGGTAACATATACAGAATCAGAAATGGTCGAAGTACTAAATGATTACTTTGCATCTGTTTTTACCATTGAAGACACCTATGAAATCTAGGGAATAACCCCAGCTCAACCTAACTTAATTTATTTAAGCGATTGTGACTTTACTGATGATGCTGTAACTAAGGCACTTGACAATATTGAAGTAAACAAAACTCCTGTTCCTAATTGCATTGCACCCAGTCTTAAAAAAGACAAAGTATCAAATCTGCAAACCTCTTGCAATACTCTTCAATAAATCTTTCAATTCTTTAAGAGTCCCCGTCATTTGGAAATTAGCAAATGTTACCGTGATACAAAAAAATTAAGATAAATCACTACCGATTAACTACAGACCAATCAGCCTCACATCCATTGTTGGTAAGTCAATGGAAACTATAATAAGTGATAAACTAGTGATTTTCGAAGAAGAAAATATGATTAATAATTCTCAACATGGTTTCCGTAACAAATGCTCTTGCTTAACGAATCTCCTTGACTTTTATAACAATGTATTCGACATTTATGGTGAGAAAATATGGTAGATATAATTTACCTTGACTTTCAAAATGTATTGAACAGTTTCTAATAAATAATTACTAAAATTTTTTTTTAGTCACATGGCATAGCTGGGAAGATTTTGAAATGGCTTGCAAGCCATGTCTTGTCATAAATGGTAAATCATCTAACTGGCGAGATGTTATAAGCAGTGTGCCACAGGGCTCAGTACTTGGTTCCCTTCTTTTTTATAATTTATCTCAATGATATTGATGAGGGCTTCACCTGTAAGATATCAATGTGATGCCTCCAATTTAATCTCAAATAGGCCTACTGAATGTACTTTTTTTGTTTTGTTTAGTCTGCCCTTAGATCCTGTATTCCCAAGGGGATACTGCATTATATAAATGTTTTTACTCACACATCATTCATACTTTTATACTATATGTTTATATTAAGGTTTATATTAGAATTGTTTCTCCAAACTTTCAAATCCTATGCAGTCAACCCCTCCCACAAGACAGTTTTCTATGGAAAGAAATTAATATCATAATCTTATCATTATTAATAGTTATTAACTTGTCAAAATGCTCTCCATAGTCTAATATAATTAACCTACTTAGTTATCTTCCCACAAAACTTTGTTAAGAATGACGTAATATTGCATCATATGAGGTGATCATGCCCCGGGACGTGCTAAAAGTCACGTAGACAAAAATGTTCCCTTATATAGTAATCCAGAGATCAGGTTCAATAGATATCTAAATGTCACTTATTTAGCGTCAAAATTAATTTCCTATAAATTGATAACTATTTCACGTCTCAATCATCAATTAATAATAAAATCAAAGGAGGAATATCCTCGAAACCCCCCCCTTCCCCCTTCTCATCTCCCGCCTTTTTCCCAGAGAGCGTCACTCGTCGTTCAACCCTTGATTGTGTTCGCAGGTGAGTGACATCGCTCTCGAAATCCCTCAATATTTGTGAAATTCAATGCCTCTCGCCATTATTATATAGTCCACAATCTTCCCCAGTAGTCTGACAATACATGTAAACCCCTATTGAGATCTATTATAAGTGGATAATATCAATTTCCTTCTCTTAAAGAAGGACAACGTGGTTTCAAAACCGCATGGTCCCCTATTCCCTACAAAATATTTCATGGTGTACAATATATATTTTTCACGGTAATTTCTATGTTATTGTGACTGTGTATTAACTTCTGAGTTAAGGAAGTGAATTACTGACTCGTCGTTCAACCCTTGATTGTGTTCGCAGGGAAAGAATGCCTCCACGACAGTTACACCAATTTCTCATTTACTTTCTTTTGTTTTTGTAGTTAAATGAACGGCTAGAAAGCCACTGCCAAATTTCCAAGTTAAGCTTTAGGAAACTATGTGTCACGTAAGACGGTCTGATAGACCCAGCCCATGTATTCAGGAATAGGAATCGCGTATTCCTACTTAGTGAGGAAGAGTTATACTATGTATGCATAAACAGAAACATTGAGATCACCTTACTTTCGGAAACCCCCTGAGAAAAGGTTCTTTAACTGTTCTCAGGCCCAGTTACAAAATTATAACATTTTTAAGGTGATATTTTTCAGGGAAGGGAGTCAAGGGTAAAATGTATAATGTGTGAAGAGCTTGGTATCTCGAGGTGAGATATGTATTGCCAACTCTGTATTTATTTTCTTTTTGAGGAAGGTGAAGTTTTTCTGCCATGAGCCATTAAGTTGTCTGATACTATAACTAAGCCGTGTTTCTAAGACTCAGTGATCAGCCTGTGATATTCAAAGTATACATTAAATAAATAACTCAAGTAAAATCTGAGAAAGTGATTCTGTGTTAATACTAACCTTCCGTTGGTGTGGTAAGGTTAAAGTGGGAAGTGCTCAACACTCTTGAAAAAGGATATGAAACAAATCCACGAATCCATGTGCCTTATTGAAACTCAGTCCACTCTACCAAATAACTAAATTGTTAAATCAGTTCCCCTTTCTTTTCATTGGTCGCCTATATTTCCCTGGTAGTAATTATTTTCTCTTTCGAATATTTTAACTTCCCTTTAGGAAGAAATTAAATTCCCTGAGAATCCCCTAATTCTCACTAAACCTTTGGGGGTGGTGGCAGCTTTCTTTTCTTAATATTCAGGGAAATATCCAACATCAGGGACCATTAATTAATATAATTAATCAAAGTAAATATCTTTTTAATTGCCATGAGAGTTCCCCATTCGAAGTTAATTTAATGACAAGGCACCACACTGGTGGTCCTTCAGCAGTGAAGTGAAAGTAAAACAAATTAATTAAATAAAGAATAGAATAACAACAATTAACAACTATAATAAATAAATAAAAATAACGCCCCCGTCCCCCCCCCGGGCACCACATCAAAATTTGCTGACGATACGAATATCACAAATAAAGTAACTACAGCCACCGATAAACTACAAATTCAATCAAACCTCGACATCTTAGTCAGTTAGTCAGAAAAGTGGTAAATCAAATTTATAGTTGATAATGTAAAGTTTTGCATATCGGTAACAATAATCAATACTCAAAGCATACAATGAATGGCTCCAAACATTCCAAAGTTAACCATGAAAAAGACTTAGGGGTAGCTATTAGTAACGACCTTAAACCAAGTAAACATTATTCAGACATTAAGAAAGCTAACAAACTGGTTGGCTCCATCAGAAGAACTTTTGAGTATAAATCTGAAAAAAGTTATCCTAGAATATTGCATTCAATTCAACTATAAAAAAGATATTGATAAGCTGGAGGAAATACAAAAAAAGTTACTAAAATTATCCCTAGATTGCAAAAGAAGCCTTACGAAGAGCGACTAAAGGAGCTGAACTAATTCAGTTTATCCAAACGTAGACTACAAGGGGACCTAATTGTGGTATTCAAAAATTTTCAGTTTTGATAATACTAAAATAAACGACTATTAACTTCTAATCTCAGAAGCACCACTCATAACAATGACTTCAAGATCATTGGTAAATGTTTTAGAACGAACAAAGCTAAGCACTTTTTCTTTAATAGAATTGTGAAAATTTGGAATTCTGTACCAGTACAATTAGTTAACAGTAACACAATATAAATTAACCTTATGGTGATCTTAATCATATTTTTGCCCTAGTTTGTACACAAATACATGTAATTACACATCCTACAATAAAGAAAAATACAGAAAAACAAACATTATCATTATCCATAAGAAAATCAGTTTAAATGACCATTCTACTGTACTTGGGCTTGAAGAGATGGAGATTGGTCTCGGTCACAAAAATTGGAGGAAACACTGTATTTCGTTCCTGTGAATTTTCTTAAAGTAGTAGTAATAGCCATAGATTAATCCTGTTTTCTTACTTTCCTATACAAATTTCATGATAGTTTGTCCATACTACATGGTAGGGAGAGAGCGGTGAGGATTTGGACACTTTCTACTTTTTTATTTATAGAGGCAAAACTTGATGCAGTAGGATTGTTTTTTGCAGCTCAACATGTAGCCTCATCATATGTGTCTTTGTAGTAAATAGGCCAAGAAGTACACTCAGATATATTTGAAGCTATAGATCGTCATATAAAAATCTCCAAAGTGTCCGAATCCTCTGGACATTTATTATAATTGGTATTTGATGTATGGAGTAGACAGGATTTCTTTGCCTTCGTCGGCAACTCATCTAGGGGAGTTAGATGATGAATAAAAAGTAAATAGCATGTGAAACATCCTTCATTGAAAAACTTTTTATATGCAAAACTGAAACAAAAGATGAAATATTCCTGTCTTCATTAAAAATAAATAGGCCTACCATGTGAAACATTCCTCATTTGATAAACTTCAATTCCTCATAATGATAAATAAACATAATTTCTCAAAATTGTTTCCTGTTCTTTAATAGGCCTATGAGAGTAGGATTAACATAAATATAACAAGATTCAATCAATATTCTATCGAATATTGTATCCTGCAAAGCTGAATGCAAAGTTAAAATATCCTTGTCTTCTTTTTAACACTTTTCTCAATTGGCTTTGGAAGCACTCCAATTACTGACGCTTTACCAAGGCTTGCATCATCCTTAACATTGGGGAATGTGAAGCAATTAGCTCTAAGCCTACTTCTCAGTGATTTCCTCAAATAGGAAACCTGATACACATCATCAATTTGCCTACATAAAACACTCTGCTATCTTTTAATGGATCTATTCCGACTAGGACGAAATCACCTTCTTCTGGGACTTTATCAACAAAGCCAACCTCTTTATCTCCAAACTCCTCTGAGATGTCAGAAGATTGATTGTCAAGCATTCAGAGCCAGGCCTAGTTGAATCTTGATCGGACTGTGGAGAATCTGATCCTTGTGGTTGGAATGGTAGTTCTTGAAGTAACTGGGATGTGTGAGCATGGGTAGATGGGGTTGGATGCTGTTGTGATTCTGGGGCGGTATGCAGAAAAGGTCGTAAGTCGTAAGAGTAGCTCATAAGTCTTATGAGTAGCTCATAAGCCTTAAGAGTAGCTCATAAGTCTTATGAGTAGCTCATAGTGCGCTATGAATAGCTCATAGCGCGTCAATATGTTATGAGTCCTGACAAGGACTCCTAAGAAACTTAAGAGTTACTCATAGTGATAATGGCGGAGCAACAACAACCACAGCGGCCACACTTTTCTCCTAGAAAGGACCCGCTGGAGATGTATGATGACCGTGAGCTCATCAGAAGGTACAGGATGGACCGTGCTGGGATTTTATTTGTGACGGACTTGATTAGAGATGTGATAACAAGCCCCACATCAAGGAACAAATCAATCTCCGCTGAGGTGAAAGTCATACTGACTTTGAGATACCTCGCAACTGGAAAGATGCAATTATGTAGCAGTGACGACTTTGGACCCACACAACCCACCATCAGCCGAGCCATAACACAGGTGATACATGCACTCACAAGACCACACATCTTGACACGGTTCATCCACTTCCCCACTCTACCAAGAGATGTGCACAGGAATCAAGCCCAGTTTCAGAATATTGCAGGCTTCCCTGCGGTGGTCGGGGTCATTGATTGCACCCACATCAAACTTATTGCACCAAGTGAGTTTGAGGCAGAATATGTAAATAGAAAAAATTTTCACAGCATCAATACGCAAATTGCATTTGATGCTAATTATAATATTATAGATTTGGTGGCTAAATGGCCCGGAGCAACACATGATGCTCGAATATTAAGAGAAAGTGGTCTAAAAATTCTAATGGAAACCAATGTACTACCAAGAGGATGTCACCTCCTGGGAGACTCGGGTTATCCCTGCAAACAGTGGCTACTGACACCCTATCTACAGCCACAGAACAATGCGCAGGAGGCATACAACAGGTAAGGTATTCATTAATTTGATTACAACATTGAAGCAACAAATAAATTGATATTTATTAGTATCACAATATTACATGAAATTCTCAAGCAACGTTACAGTACATATATATGCTTGTTAACTTAGGTTTAGTTAAATATGATGAATGAAATTAATTGACTTAACTGATTGCATATTTACATTTATATGTGATATATCTATCTATCTATCTATATATATATATATATATATATTTTTTTTTTTTAGAGCACATAAGTCGACTAGGTGTTTGGTCGAGAGGGGTATTGGCCATCTGAAACGTCGCTTCCATGTCCTCCACGGTGAAATACGCTTAAGTCCACAGAAAACCTGCAAAGTTATCCTAGCCTGTGGATTAATTTATAACATCTGCAAAAAGCGTAACATTCTGCATGGTGAGGAAGAGGAGAAAGCAATTGAAGACGACAATGTGTTGCCTCTCCCAGTAGACGTGGTTGTGGGTATGGAAGGAGTTCCTCAAAATGGTCTACGCTACAGGGATCACTTCACCAATATTAATTTTCAGTGAGTTGATATTAGTAAAGCTAATAGTATCTAATATCATATACACAATACATAATCATGGAGTCTGCCACTACATAGCTTTTTCCATAAATCTAATGGTAGTATTGTCTTTTACACATCCCTTTCCTCCGTACTTGTTCTTATCGACCTAAATTCAATTGTAATTTTAATTTTAATGTAGAGAAGGAAATGTGCCAGACAACATTCAAAATTATCTTTTGTTTTCCAGAAATTAAGTTTTACTGAGCAACGGCCACTGAATCTCAATCTTCTGCAAATTTCTACAACATACTACCAGGTAATATACTGATAAACTCTGTCAGCAATATTAATGTCTATGGAAACATTAAACCAAAAAAATAATCATACTTTTTAACTGTCTTGAAGATTTATTACTTACTCGTATGCTTATAAATATATAATATTCTTCCGAAGAGAGGAGGTATGGCATAGTCTTTATATTTATTCATTTGAAGTGACACATGCAAAGGCAATGGAAAAAAAACAGTGTAGAACTTTTTAGTACAATTTTAATCCTATTTGATACTACTGCTTTTTCAATTCCAAAACTTCAATTTCTAATTTGTTTTTTTCTTCGCAGCGTAGCCTCGTCGTCACTGTCGTGCTGGTCCATCACAGGAGGATGATGAGGCTGGCTGATGCTGGCATGTGAAGCTTCATAAGGAGCTGCAGCTGTATCCTCTTTTGCCAGCACATGACTGTAATGGAAGGGTCCCATAATGCATTTATTTTTTTATACTGTTGCCATTACAAAGTGATGTGTGTATGTGTGTGTTTAATGAGTAAATGTTGTTATGGCATAGTTTTGTTTTGTTTTTACCCGACAGATAGCAGCAGCTTAACATGCTGGAATGTACTACAAGTGTGCCATGCTTCATCCACACAACCACATCACATACGTTTGGTTTGGCTAGGTTATATTAGGTTTGCTTTGGTTAGGTAAGGTTAGAAGGTTAAGTTAGGTTATGTTAGGCTTGTTTTAGAGGGTTAGTTAGGTTAGGTAGGCAAAGTTAGAATGTTGGGTTTGGTTGGATTTGGTTAAATATGGTTAGGTAAGGTTAGGTTTGATTAGTTTTGGGAGCCCATGGATAAGAATGCTATCAAAATTTTTTAAAAGTAAATAGTATTAAAGAATTGCATACCTCTTGGGCTGGTTCCATGCTGGCAAGGTAGATGAGATATGTGTCACAAGGTTGCTGTAAAATGAGCGTCTTCTTCTTCTTGTGACTGTTGTAGTGTTGTTGTTCTCAGCTGAGACGGGCACGGCCCCACAAGTAAATCCACATGTACTCTTTTGAGGTATAATATATTGATAGATTCCCATTTCTGCACGTAGGACATTACCGAAATTTCTATTTTTCGCTTTAAAGTGATAACAACATCACACCATATCCATATTATCGTGATAGGAGTGTTTTTAAACAAACGTAAGTGCTATTAGTAGCGGACGATACACCGCGTAGCGCCCTCTTATGAGTAGCTCATAAATCACTGAGTTCATAGTTAGGAGTCGCCTTATGAGCTTCTCATAAGTCTAGCTCATAACTATGAGTAGATTTTTGGACTTATGAGTAGCTTTAAGAGTAGCTTTTATGAAGTTTTCTGCATACCGGCCCTGGATCTGGTGCATGGTGTGGCTGTGACGTTGCTTTTTGTGAGGTTGATGCGTTTGTAGGCGTTACAGGTTTTGGTTAATTCCTATCAGTCACAAACGCTCCTGCAGTCACTTTCTTGAAAAACATTAGTATCAAATGGCTGAATGCCTGTGAAGCGAAATCCTGATTTGATGTTTACAAGTGTTGCTGCTCTATCCGATGAAGTACTCATAATTAGAGCTAATTGTTATAGGACGTCCTGGGTTCTAAAGCATCCATGCATTGATTCCTTGATTGTAATAGGATGATACGGGGCGAAATCATACACGAGGTGAAGTCGTACAGTTGCTGTAAAGAGTTTTCTAGCAACTGGATCGTCGTGACGTCACAGGTAGGAATGGGGAAGACAGCCAGTGTCTACATGGTTACCATTTTATGTGCTTCTATTGCCTTTCGTCTGTTTACAAGGTAAAAAAAATCTCTTTTCTTTAGTGTCTGTTATTATTTTTCGGCCTTATGATATAGTGTCATGACCGTGAAGATGGCCGGATCATTTTGGAAATAGGTGTACTATAGTGAAATAAGGCCTTTATGTGTAATATGCGAATGAAAGAAAAGTAATGGTCAGTGAACTTGGTCTGATGTTTGGGTTCAAAGAAAGAAAATGGCGTCGGGATAATTTCGTACAGGGTGAAGTTGTCCAGCGAATTTTTGGAAAATTCACTCCAGGACCTTCAAATCCCGCCATTCCAGGACCTTCAAACCCCACCACTCCAGAACCTTCAGACCCCGCCACTCCAGGACCTTCAAACCCCGCTACTCCAGCACCTTCAAACTCCACCACTCCAGGACCTTCAACCTCCACCAGCCCAGGACCTGCAACCCCCAAATGTGTTCACCCCATACCATATACGGTACGGGTTCACCCTACTATGAGGGGGAACCCGAATGGAAAAATAATTGTGTAAAATGTTCAATATCTCAAACTACACAATACTTTGAGCTTTGACAATTACACAGTAGTTAGACAAATGATTCAGGTAACTTTTGGTGTCAATCTGGTGCCAATAAGCTATTTTTTTTATATTTTTCATTTTGCTGTACATCTTCATCCCACACCACCTACGTCTTAAATGGACCGAAGATGGATGTATCGAGAGGTTGGAGTTTGTTTGAAGTGTGTGGAGGCAAGGTTAGAATGACAATACCATGGTTCCTCGCATAATCGATTGCTTCTAAAAACAGATGCGACTCGTAGTTATCGATGATAAGGAGTACTTTATGATCCAGATTACAGCTAGAATTTAAGACAAAGTGCTACAAAACCTGAAGAAAATTAATTCGGACAAGTCCGAATCCTCACTCTCCTAAGTGACCGAATGCTCCCGCACATACAAATATTTTATAAATTCCCTCAGCTCAAAATTAGTGGCAGCTTTCAGTTAGATAACAGCGGCAATATCTCCATAATACAATACAGATTCTTTTTCAATAATGACTAAACACTTCCTTAGTACATTCACAGTACCATAGCTTATGATATTAACTCAAAAAATTACATAGAAAATGCAATAAACTACAAAAATTAACTTACATCGAAAAGCAGGTGTCATCAGCTGACGAAACTCTACATGATAATAATAAACAAAGTCTCGCAATTTTTCAGTTTCTCCTAACTGTAGGTTCCATACGTTTTTCAGGACTGGTACTGTCTGGATCCTCCCGCGTCCGAAACCTACCCGCTCTCCCCTACCACTTCCTGGGTGGAGAGGAGCCTTTCACTTTGTTGTCCTTTTGTCTCTATCAAGTAGATTATTAGTAATAGTGTAGTTACAAGGACAGTCTCGTTAGATTCAATAGGACTGATGCTGTCTATTTTTCCTTTGCAGAGGTGGGCAATCGGATTCGGAAGTCCGATTATCCGATTAATCGAACTCGCATTTTCGAATCGGATAATCGAATCGGACTAACCCCCGCCAAACGAATCGGATAATCGCAATCGGACTGCCGAAAATTTAAAGCGATTTGCGATTAATTCAGGTCGACGTCGTCTTTGTATTTTCGCAATAGCAGTTTCTTAATACATTTTTTTATATTTTTCTCAAGTAAATATTATTTCGCTTTATTCTATTCACACTTTAGTATTTTCTCTATAATATAATGCGCAAAATATCATGATTAATTATTAACTCATATAAATTATAATAAAAAGGTTATATTTTACAAGTATAAAGTTGGTATAATACGTGTTTAGTTCTGGTTTTTCGTACGCGTCTCATCGGTTAAGTGCACCAGTTTAGAGCCAGTCGTCGTGAGAGGAAGTGCTGCTGCTGCTGCTAGGGCAAAAAAGCATTAAATTCCCTTTAGAAACATTGAAAATAGCTTTAAAAACATTGAATCGCTTTTAAAAATATCAAATCGCTTTTAAAAACTTTAATCGAAATCGGATAATCGCTAATCGGACTTAGATTTTTTGGCAACCGAATCGGATAATCGAATCGGACTTGACAAGCTGGCGAATCGATAATCGCTAATCGGACTTCAATTTTTTCGAATCGCGCCCACCTCTGTTCCTTTGTACTAGGAACATACTGTTTGACAAGATGGGAGAGACAGAGCAATGAAAGCCTATATGAATGATGAAACATGGGAACTTATGCAATTGGATTGAAGAGTGAAAAGAGGGTCCTAGTAGGAGAGGAAGGCTAGTTGTAAGATGGAAGGATAAGGTAAGGGAGTACATGTATGAAAGAGATGCTGATAAAGGCATGAACAAGCATGGAGGTAGTGTATGGATAGGGAGAGGTGGAGTCTCTTCTGCCTATGCCATCCACTTGGGGGGACGTTCCTGGAGGGAACACTAAAGAATAGATTAGAATGATATACTATATCATGAGAACACCATCTTTTTAAAAAGTAAGGCATACCAAGCACTAATGAAAATACAGTACAGTCAAACAATTACAGGGATTGTTGAAAACAAAGGGAAAAAGTCATTCATGACAAGAAACTTTAGGAATGCAGCGAAGAAAATGACAAGAAAACAAGGATGACTGCAATAGTTTTGGAGTTACTGTACCTTACCTTATCTTACATAGCCTTAACATTTTTGGATGTAGGTTAATTTTACCACTATCACAATCATTTTCAATTTCTAATTTTGGTTCTGGTTGGCAACCCTCCGGTGTGGACGCTAATGTAGTAGAAATTCACAGTACGAGTTTAATTAGTTTCAAGACAGCTCATTTTGCAATTTACTCGTCGTCTTACAAATAAATTTTTCCTATTGAAATTCATTGAAATATAATTAATTCGTTCCAATCCCAAAACAACACCCCAAGAATCCTTTTCTATGGGTCTAAAAAAAAAATTGCAGATCATCGACTTGCTTCAGTTCAATTAGCGTATAAGTCCACTACACGCACTCCTCTGCCATGTTTTTTGATGATTTTCTTCTTCAACTCTATCATAATAAGCTTTTAATTTAAAGTCAGACGCCAGGATAAAGTGAGACGTGGTAGGTGCGCATGCACGGGATCACTTTGAGGCAACAGTCAGCAGAGGCAAGACCCTACCTCCACCAGTCCAATATGCGTGCACACACACACACGCACGCACGCACGCTCTCTCTCTCTCTCTCTCTCTCTCTCTCTCTCTCTCTCTCTCTCTCTCTCTCTCTCTCTCTCTCTCTCTCTCTCTCTCTCTCTCTCTCTCTCTCTTTTCCCTCCCTACTCCACCTCCTTTCCATACTAAGGATACTGTTACGTATATTTTCCTTGTTCCATAAACTGTAAAAAAAAAATTAAGGTATAGTTAACATTCGTATTTATATAGAATTCCTATACATAAAAATTTGAAAGGAGAGAGAGAGAGAGAGAAAGAGAGAGAGAGAGAGAGAGAGAGAGAGAGAGAGAGAGAGAGAGAGAGAGAGAGAGAGAGAGAGAGAGAGAGAGAGGGGGGGGCAGGAGAGAGGGAGATGGGCAGCGTATAACGGAGTGGCGGTGCCTCAAAGCGATCCCGTGCGTGCGCACTTTAATTTATTTTTATTTTTATCAAAAGGGCACTGGTCAAGGGAAAAAAAAAAAAAAAATTTGTATAAACAAAAATTCCCGCCTGTCGCCAGACCCTGTAAAGAAGATAGTAGGAGAAATAAAAAATGTGGGGGCAGTTCAATTTAGTATGAGAGGTGTCTTGACACTCCTCTTTTGAAAGAGTTTAAGTCATAGGCAGGTGGAAAAACAGACAAAGGAAGAGAGTTCCAGAGTTTACCTGTGTAAGGGATGAAAGAGTGAAGATACTGGTTAACTCTTGCATTAGGTAGATGGACAGAATAAGGATGAGAAGTAGAAAGTCTTGTGCAGCGAGGCCGCGGGAGAGGGGAAGGCATGCAGTTAGCAAGTTCAGAAGAGAAGTCAGCATGAAAATAGCGGTAGAAGATAGATAAAGATGCAACATTGCGGCGGTGACTTAAAGAGTCAAGACAGTCAGTTAGAGGAGGAGAGTTGATTAGGCAAAAAGCTTTAGACTCCACTGTTTAAAAGAGCTGTATGAGTTGAGCCCCCCCAGACATGAGAGCCATACTCTATACATGGGCGGATAAGACCCCTGTACAGAGCAAGCAGCTGAGAGGGAGAGAAAAATGGACGCAGATGCCATAGGACACCTAACTTCTTGGAAGCTGATTTAGCAAGAGTAGAGATATGAAATTGCCAGTTTAGATTTTTAGTAAAGGATAGACCGAGTGTGTTTAATGTGGAGGAGAGGGGAAGTTGAGTGTCGTTGAAGAGGAGGGGATAGTTATCTGGAAGGTTATGTCGAGTAAATAGTTGCAGAAATTGAATTTTTGAGGCATTGAACAAAACAAGGTTTGCTCTGCCCCAATCAGAAACTAGTGAAAGATCATAAGTTAAGCGTCCTATAGCATCTCGCCTTGAGTCATTTAATTCTTGTTGGGTTGGACGTCGGTTGTACGACGTAGAAAAATGCAAGGTGGTGTCATCAGCATAGGAGTGGATAGGGCATTGAGTCAGATTTAGGAGATCATTGATGAATAATAGAAAGAGAGTGGATGATAGGACAGAACCCTGAGGAATACCACTGTTGATAGTTTTAGGAGAAGAACAATGACCATCCACTACAGCAGCAATAGAAAAGAAAGTAAAGGAAACTGGAGATGAAGATACAGAGAGAAGGATAGAATCCGTAGGAGGGTAGTTTAGAAATTAAAGATTTATGCCAGACTCTATCGAAGGCTTTCGATATGTCAAGGCCGACAGCAAAGGTTCCACCAAAGTCCCTAAAAAAGGATGACCAGGATTCAGTTAGGAAAGCAAGAAGATCACCAGTAGATCGGCCTTTACGGAAACCATACTGGCAATCAGAGAGAAGGTTGAGAGCTGATAGATGCCTCATTATCTTCTTGTTAAGGACAGACTCAAAGGCTTTAGTAAGGCAGGAAATCAAAGCTATAGGGCGGTAGTTAGAAGGATTGGAGCAGTCACCCTTTTTAGGGACAGGTTGAATGTGAGCAAACTTCCAGCAAGAAGGATAGGTAAAAGAAGAGATGTACCCATGTTAGGCAGGTAGTATTACTTATATTTTTATTCCTATATATCTCATGTATTATGCAATTAATGTTATTATAATTGTTGAGGTATATATGTAGTAGGTTCTCGAATGTCTTGTGACATTCTCCTGGTATCTGGCCGTCATCCGGTCAGAGAGATGCTGCTGACCGCAGCGTCTAGAAGGTGTTTTGTGATGTGAGGCGCTATGCTGTCGCCTAAAGAAAAGCGGCTGACATCAGCTTTTGAGGGGCGTCGGCGAAGATACCTCATCCCCGAGCTTGGCCGGCCTCCTCAGACCTAACCGCGCAGCTACACCTACAAGTCACGGACCTCGGAGTGCTCTACTCTCACCGTACATCCGAGGTCCGGACTTGAACGTTATTACTGACATTTCTGTGTTATTACGAGTGCCCTACAAACTGTCGCTGAAGTTATATTTATTGCACAAACCTCACCTTATACCCAAGTGTGGAGATATAGTGCCACAGTGACTCTTGTGATATACTTTAATCTATGTGCATAACCCTGCTTGCGTAGAATACAAATACAAGCAGTGAGACTTATTCTATGTACCAGTGTACTGATCATCTTATACTGTAAATAAAAATGTATAAAGTACACGTATTTAGCTAAACCGCTCGGGCCACACTATCTCACATAACACTCGTTACCACACCGGGTAACATTATGGTGAACAGCGTTTGAGATACGAAATACCAGTTGCACTCATAACACGAACATTTTTGGGAAACGGATTGAACGATCTCTACAGAGAAACGAAGGAGTGAGATGGTAGTGGAAAGAAGCGTCGACGAGATGTTTATGACCAGGTCAGCGCTTCGTCAGACATCCCGCTGAACTTTGACACCGCTCGCCACTACCCTCAAGTATTCTCACACCTACTAGCACCTCATAACTCTCTGTGAGGAAGCTAGCGTTTCCCCCATGTCAAGACAACGGTGAACCTGTTGGTGGCTGAAGAAGAGGACGAGGAAGATTTCTACTGGGTGACAACAACAGACTCACCCCCACTTCCCCGCTTTACTTCCTGCGGGACACAAGAAGAAGAAGAAGACAAGGTAACCTTTCACCCCGGCTAACTCAACGAAGGGTGTGGCCTTACCCCCACCCCATTACAACAGCTGACCAACCGAGGGACACGAGAGGGCGAGGAAGACAAGTTTCCTGGCCTGAAAGGACGCGGCAACTTCAATCAATTTACCGTCGCATATTAATTATTTAGGTGAGATACACATGCATTTAGCTAAAATACTACTATTACACATTATTAAAACAATAACACTTGCATACAGTTAAGTGGTTAAAGCAGTGATTTATTATTATTGTTGCTCATATATATTTTGCTGAAAAAAATAGCAGTATATTGAGTCTAGTGGATTATTTGGTGTATATTTATATGTGTATACTTTTCACCATCCTCTCATTTCTTCTTGATTAATTAACGGTCTCATTTTATTACTAATAATCAAATTTAAGTGTTGTTCATTCTCTTATTATTATTATTATGAATAAGGCAACGTGAAGCATTGTGAACTCTGAGAAATTATTTAAACAACGTTACACTACCGTTACTATATCACTTCTAATTAAGTAAGTAGTGAATTTAATTTATTTTAATAATTTTCAATTAATTACTTATTAGTAAATCGATGTCGAAAGATAATTTAACGAAGTTAGTGAAAGAATTTGATCATATTTGCACTGCTGAAGGTGATAGTTTTGAGGAAGCAGGTGCGTCTGCTGGGACTGAACTTAGTGATAATATACGCACACTTAGAAGTGGAACACCATATCCACGCGTTCCCGTAGATACTAATTTATTTGCCTGTACTAACCCAACACCCACCAGCATGACAACTAACCCTAGGTGATGTTTGCCAGCCGTACTGGTATCCACGTGGCTTGGAGGAGTAGAGGTAGCGTGGATGAAACTGGAGGTCTTGTTGAAACACACACGGCTTGATATAGATGATATATTGAAACAACACGACTTGAGTAGATACAGAAGAGTATATATATAGTGACTATAAAACCTTAGCCTGCCTTGAGAGAGATGACGAAACGACTTGTTGATGGAGTCGCCAGGCTGAGAATGAGGGTGAGAAGTGGAACTGGCGGGCGACTGGGAGTACGAGTGGGTGGAGCCAAGGGTTTGCGCGGTAAAATGCGCGACTATGATTGGCCTGAGTTGACCTATGATGACGTCACGGAAACAGAGCTTTCTGATTGGAAGCGGCACGTGATCCTCTGACTCGACGCCTTGGCTGGGATGTGAATTCTAGGAAAATTCCTTACCCGCATACACTCTCTCTCTCTTAGCTAAAAACAATGAATATCTTAAAACTAGTAGTGGTACTGGAGGGAACACACCCCCTCGCATTCCCTCACCACCGCCTGTTGCCGGTCCATCGTCTGCGTCTCAACCACCATCTGCACAGGTACAAGCCGCTACCATGCAGGCACAACAACCTATAAAGGTTCTCCAAACCACCCACAAAGTCCGTGAGTTTTCCGATAAGCGCGACTCGAGTTACTCCGCTCGATCCTTTATTAAACAATGTGAGGACGTAATGAGGAATTCTTGCATAACATTATCCTCAGATAAAATTTCCTTCATACGTTCGAGATTAGAGGAAGGGTCACCTGCCGAGTATTTGATGGAATCCAGCACTTTTGTGCAGCCAACAAAGAAAGAAGACTACGATAAGTTTCGTACGAACTTCTTGGAAACTTTTGGGGATTATGACGGGAGAAACACCGTCACCACCGCTAATGCCACCTGCGAGAAATTAGCATCTGCAGTGTTTGCTAGAACCTGGCTCACGGGGCAGGTGATCGCAACTCAGACCGCTGAGGACCTACGTAGAATTTTGGAAGATGGCGGATGGTTAGTAAACGGTAATTTGCCGGGTGACAGAATTGATAAATTTCACCAATTTTTTTTCTATATACTCACCCTACAGGATAATGAGAGACGGAAGGTGTTGTCATTGGATTTTACTCCTCAAGAAAACCTGCATGATTTAAGCAGGAAATTAAAGAATAAGATTGAAGAAACCAGCGACAACGCTAAATGGACTGCCTCCACCGTGGCGACAACCACCCGTGTTAATTTGGGCGGCGATGAGTCACTACCCATCGCAGCCACAAGGGTTTTGTTAACTTGCCGCTATTGTCAAAAAGAAGGACATACCGCAAATAGGTGTTACATTAAGTCCCGAGAAAAGAGGAAACTTAAAAAGGCGCATGCAAGGGAACAAGCATTTCAATACAATTCCCAAGGTAGGTACACTCACCCCGCTGTCTCTAATTATCAAAACAGAGCAGGGAAAACCAGGGAAGCACCTCTATTACATGGTGATCCTGGTGCTAGCGCGAGGTACTGTCGATTACATAACAGTACTACTCACAACACAGAAGAATCTGTTGAAATCGCGAAATTGAGTGCTCGATATAATCAGCCAAAGGGAAATGAAGGAACGTCAGGAGGTTCTCAGTCGGGGGAAGTTCAGCGAGCCTTCGCAAAGCACCCGGGTTAGAAGTAACGAGAAATCGTGGAGAGAAAGGAACCGACGACGGGGTTGATATTAATGCTCTTCGCTCATCAATAATAGCGGCCTGCAACCTCGCTGATGCTATGGTTCTTCCTGTCAAAATAGGTTCTGTAAGGGCATCTTTTGCTGTGGACACTGACGCTTCAGTTAGTGTGCTCTCCGCTGCATCATACTCGGAGTTAAAGTGCGCGTCGCGTGATAGCTGATGGCCCCTCAGACCACCGATTACCAATTTGCAGGGAGTATCGAGCGCACCTATAGATATTTTAGGTATCGTGCGTCTTCCAATCAAGTTAGGTAATAACACTACACCCATCCGAACGGACTTCTATGTCATTTCTAATTTCAGTCTTCCTTCAGATGGATTACTAGGACTGAGGACTATGAAGGACATTCACTTAGAAATACAACCTGTGCTTAATTGTATAAAGTTTCGGGGTAAAACCTTGAAGTCGATGGAAATACCCAGACGTTTAATTTCTTCAAACCGTACGGACCCAAAAAGTTTTACCGACACACAGGAAATCAGTGTGATTCATAACGCCCAGAAAAAAGGGATAGAATCTGGATCGTACCAGGCTACTTCAACTTGCAATGAAAACCATCAAACGAATTGTTTTGAGGAGTGGAAGGAAATTAATGCCACTGTAGTAGGGACTCATAAAATACCTAGTCATGCGGCAGCCCACATACCAGTATCGGTTCTTAATGCCAAGGTTGGAAATGATATATGCCTAGAAGGCCCCAGCTTAGTAAACAAATTAGCTGTGGAACCAACTTTAAATACAGTAAGAGAGGGAAGCACCACCTCTGCTTTTGTGGTTAATTCTACTGATGGTTCTATAACTTTAAAACAAGGAATACTCTTAACCAAAGCATTAGTTTATGACAGACAGGTGGATCCAAATCCACTTGAGTTAAGTCTACGTAGTAGTGTTGTCTCAGTTAACTCGTGTCAAATTGAGGAGACAAAACATTCAACAACGTTTCATTCATTGGTAAGGGTTAATGATTATCCTGAGTTAAGGAGTTCATTGATAGATTTATTGCAACACTATCGTGACGTCATTGCATTACCCGATGAACCTCTAGGATCAACCGATAGGGCGGAACACATTATTAAATTAAAACCCCATACTCAACCCATTTATATACCCGCGTATCGACTGCCACATAGTCAACGGGAAGTGGTTGACAAACAAGTAATGGAGATGCTGGAACAAGGAGTAATTACACCATCAAGGTCACCGTGGAACAGTCCACTATTCCTTGTCCCTAAAAAGGACGGTAAATTTAGACCAGTTATTGATTTCCGACAGGTAAACAAGGTCACAGAGGACGATCGTTATCCTCTACCCGTACTTAAGGACTTACTTATGTCCATAGGAAAGGGAAATAATATTTTTAGCAGCCTTGACCTATTAAGTGGTTACTGGCAAATACCTATGTCACCTGAGTCGCGGAAGGTCACCGCCTTTAGTACACCTAGCGGTCATTTTGAATTCTCCGTATTGCCGTTTGGCTTAAAAACGGCGCCGATCACGTTTCAGAGGTTCATATCAACTCTGTTTGCTTCTATGATTGGTAAAAATATGTACGCCTACCTTGATGACATTATTGTCTTCAGTAGAGATGCTAAATCTCATTTTGCTAACTTAGAGTCAGTATTATTAAAATTTCGTGAAGCTGGTCTCAAAGCGAAATTATCCAAGTGTGAGTTTTTACAAAAGTCCATCACCTTTCTTGGCCATTTAGTTAATGAAGATGGAATACACACTATGGATGACAAGGTAAAGGCCATACAAAACTTTCCTCTACCGCGAAATGTAGACAATGTAAGATCCTTCTTAGGATTATGCGGATATTATAGGTCATTCGTCAAAGGTTTTTCCAGTATAGCATCGCCCTTGAATAAACTTTTAAAAAAGGACGTGCCGTTTCATTGGGGTGCTGGTCAAGAAGAAAGTTTCTGTAACCTTAAGTTTGCTCTGACCCACGCACCTATTCTCGCGTTCCCTGACTACGCTAAACCGTTTATATTATTCACGGATGCAAGTGCGTTAGGTCTTGGTGCTGTTTTAATGCAAACCGACGAACGAGGAAAGAATAGTGCTATTGCTTACGCAAGCAGAACCCTAAATTCTGCGGAGTCTAACTACTCCGTGACTCACCAAGAGACACTCGCGGTAGTATGGGCACTCAAAACATTCCGTGATATAATCCTAGGTTACCATATCACGTGTTATACTGATCATGCGGCGGTCACCGAACTTTTCAAGGGTCGCAACCTTACCGGTAGACTCGCGCGGTGGTACTTAACAATACAGGAATTCCATCCTGAACTCAAATACTTGCCAGGTCGAGCCAATAAAGTGGCTGATGCGTTGTCAAGAAATATACCTATTGGTGCTGTCGATCAAGCCACCAAACCGCTTGATAATTTTACTATGCAGGCTCTCGCTGAAGCTCAACGTCAACATAATGTATGGAGCAAGGTTGTGTATCATCTTGAATCTGGTGATGATGTTAAATTGCCTGAGCTACATATACCTCTTTCTCAGTTTTTACTCAATACGAATGGTGTTCTTTGCCGTCATTGGTCGAACAAGAAAAAACCGGTAACACAGTTAGTAATACCCGCGGTGTATGTACCGACAGTACTATATCAACTTCATAACACAGCAGTTGCCGGACATAAGGGGAAAGATCGTACCTTACGCGCTGCACGCTATCAATACTACTGGCCAACCATGAAAATGGATGTGGACGCACATGTGGATCAGTATATTGAGTGTGCACGGAATAAGGGAACGGTGCCTAAACAAGCACCGATTTTTTAATATTCACCACCCAATCAACCTTGGGATGTCGTTGGCATAGATTTACTGCAACTTCCGTTTAGTCGTCAAGGGTCCAAGTATCTTCTCGTATGTGTCGACCATTTCTCACGATACATCGTTCTGGCTCCCTTGAAGGACAAAACAGCTGACGCTGTCGCTCATGCACTCATTAGTAAAGTGTTTCTTGTTCATTCTACTCCAAGGACTATTCTTTCTGACAATGGTAAGGAGTTTAGAAATGCATTGCTGAGCGAAATATGTAGTCAATATACCATAAAACAAACTTTCATTACAGCCTATCATCCAGCCAGCAATGGTCTTGTAGAGCGCTCTAACAAGAAAATTTTAGAAGTATTGCGGCCAGTGGTGGGTGGTTTGTTAGAAACTTGGGAAGATTGGCTTTCACATGTAGCAGCCAGTATTAATTCAAGTAACTGTGAGTCAACGGGTCACTCGCCTCACTATATACTCTACGGAGTAGAAATGAGACTCCCGACTGATCTCATAAGTTCGTCTCAGCCTCCTGTTTATAATGTGGATGATTATGGAAAATGTCAACTTAAAGTTTTCTCAGATATTCACCAGGAAGTACAGAGGAATTTAAAAGAATAAAAAATAGCCATGGCAGAGAAGCAACATAAAAGAGCTTCTCCTGTTAAATTGCAAGCAGGCGATACAGTAATAGTTCAAGTACCTGAAAGGTCTTCTAAACTTTCACCTAAATTTGTCGGACCGCGCCTGATTACTAAACATATTAGTGGAAATAAATTTGAGGTGTTAGATCCGTGGCTGCAAACGCTGGAAATTATACATAGCGATCGTCTAAAACGGACAAAGGCCAAAACTAACATAAGCTTGGTAGAAACAGCTAATCTTACTAACGCTGTGCATCTTAATACTAATACCACATCTCAACCCACTAAATCTCATGGTTACAATCTACGTTCTCGCAAATAATTTCTTGCTGAAGGCTATCTAATGAAGTAGTTTATTTCCATACTTTCTTATTTCTGCTTGTTTCAGAGATGTATGCTATCATCATTCTTCTGCTCGCTCTGACTTCTACTCAAGCTCGAGATCCTGCTCACCTGAAGCCAGGAGCTCTCACTGCCAACATAGGCCGAGTTTCTTTAATCCAGGATTATTTGTGGGTTCGTTATCCATATACTGAGCTTAAAGCAGTACCGGGTCGTCTGGTAAACCTTACTGAGCAACTAAGTGATACTCTATTAGAATTAAACAAACACACGATTCATGATACAAAATATTCTTCCCTAATGAAGATGTTGTTGAAGGAACGTGTGGAGTTTTTAAGAGATACAGTCAAGGACGCCTTGGAAAATTATGATGGATTCCCTTCAAATACTCGTCCAAAAAGAGGTCTAATTGATGGCCTTGGCATGTTGTCTCAGATGGTGTTTGGTACGGCCATGGATAGCGATGTAAAGGATTTGCAAGAACGTTACAATACTTTAGCTGCAATGGCTATATCTAACCGTAAGGCTGTAGATCTTAACTGCAGAAACATTGCACGACTCAAGGAAGGCATGATTAAACTGGTAAATTACACTAACATCTTAGGTGCTTCTCTTAACAAAGCATTCCTTAACATAGATGTTTCCTATGCTATTGATGAGGTTCTTATGGTTCTAAATGCCCTAGAAAATTCAGTCAATACGATCATGCATGCAAATGAGCTCGTACTGAGGAATGTGGTTGACGCTTCCCGAGGTAGAGTGTCCTCATCCTTATTCCCAGTTAAGGATTTGTTACACACCTTAGCAGAGGAACAATATGATCTAACCCCTATTTTTGCTGGAGCGGAAATTTTACATTATTACCCACTTCTCAGTGCAATGTTAACGTTAAACGCTATTGTAGTTCATGTTCCCTTTCATTCGAAGGTTGTGTATGATATTCACCGAATAGAGTCATTCCCATTTCAAATCAACACCTCTATTCTCGCCGTTGATTTACCTGACTCTATTGTGCTGGTCAATGAGGGGCTTACTCTCTACAGTACCGGTGAATACCAAATACTTCACCAGTGTAAATCTGAGCATATAGGATTTTATTTTTGCCCTGCGTCTCTCTTTGCATTTTTACCTGTTAAAGAAGAAGATGCGTGTGAAGTTGCTTTGGTTCAACATGATGCTTCACAGAGCTTAAACCTATGCCCTTACACTCAATTACAGCCAAAACCTTTTTACCATAAAAGTTTCATGGGCCATCATTACTTTTTCTTCATCCGTCCTACGATGGTGACAGTGATTTGCCCTTCAGGAAGGTTACACGGTCGACAGACTGGTCACTTTGCTATTCTTAAATTATATACCTTGAATTCAGCAACAGTGTCGACTCATCCTGAGACACTTCATAAAGGTTTTGTTTCTAAACTTTTTATGCGTATTTACACTTTAGATTTTGCTAAAAGTGTAAATATTTCTTCTATTATGTGACTAATACCATTTCTGAATTTAAATTAAATAACTTCTCAGAATTTGAATCGGCAGTCCATGCTTCCCTACCGACCTACATGAGCCCTTATGTACACTTCCCTACGGCCATCTTACCGATAGTGCTGGTGATTGTTATAATGATTCCTCTATTTTGTCTAGTGAAACGTGCTTTGACACTCTATATGTTAAAAGGTAGAGTTTCAAATAAAGCTGCTAGCGACCACGAATTGACACCTCCACAAGGTTAGGTACATGACTCTAGATATATAGGAACGTCGCGAGATTGCGTCGAGTAGGTGACCGAGCGATGTACCCATGTTAGGCAGGTAGTATTACTTATATTTTTATTCCTATATATCTCATGTATTATGCAATTAATGTTATTATAGTTGTTGAGGTATATATGTAGTAGGTTCTCGAATGTCTTGTGACGGCGAACGTTCGGAAGCAGTCTCCTGGTGTCTGGCCGTCATCCGGTCAGAGAGATGCTGCTGACCGCAGCGTCTAGAAGGTGTTTTGTGATGTGAGACGCTATGCTGTCGCCTAAAGAAAAGTGGCTGACATCAGCTTTTGAGGGGCGTCGGCGAAGATACCTCATCCCCGAGCTTGGCCGGCCTTCTCAGACCTAACTGCGCAGCTACACCTACAAGTCACGGACCTCGGAGTGCTCTACTCTCACCGTACATCCGAGGTCCGGACTTGAACGTTATTACTGACATTTCTGTGTTATTACGAGTGCCCTACAAACTGTCGCTGAAGTTATATTTATTGCACAAACCTCACCTTATACCCAAGTGTGGAGATATAGTGCCACAGTGACTCTTGTGATATACTTTAATCTATGTGCATAACCCTGCTTGCGTAGAATACAAATGCAAGCAGTGAGACTTATTCTATATACCAGTGTACTGATCATCTTATACTGTAAATAAAAATGTATAAAGTACACGTATTTGGTTAAACCGCTCGGGCCACACTATCTCACATAACACTCGTTACCACACCGGGTAACAGAGAGACACAGACAAAAGAGGTTGACCAGGCAGTGAGCGAGTTCGGAAGCACAGTTTTTGAGAACAACAGGAGGGACTCCATCCGGACCATAAGCCTTCCGAGAATCAAGGCCAGAGAGGGCCTGGAAAACGTCATGATGAAGAATTTTAATTTTAGGGATGAAGTAGTCAGAAGGTGGAGGAGTAGGAGGAATATGCCCAGTATCATCCAAAGTAGAGTTGGTAGCAAAGGTTTGAGCGAAGAGTTCAGCTTTACAGAAAGAAGAGACAGCTGTGGGGCCATCTGGTTGAAGTAAAGGAGGGAAAGATGAAGAAGTAAAATTGTTAGAGATATTATTGGCTAGATGCCAGAAATCACGAGAAGAGTTAGAGTTGGAAAGACTTTGACATTTTCTATTAATGAAAGAGTTTTTAGTAAGTTGGAGAATAGATTTGGCATGATTACGGGCAGAAATATATAGGGCATGAGTTTCAGCAGATGGATGGCTACGGTACCGTTTGTGAGCCGCCTCTCTATCATTGACAGCACACATTGACTTACCACGTCTCATTTTATATTGGGATCTTACTTTAAACTGCTACACCATTTTGTATAATGTATATGATGGTCGTTTGTACTGCAAATTTTTACTCGTTGTACGATACAAAAATGCTCATGAATGGCGGCTCATAAAGCAAGTTGCTGGCACAATGGTGCGCTCGTACTATGAGATTCTACTGTACAAGGGTCTCTTCAAATTCATATTCAATACCCTGATTCTCCCAGAACTTAACCAGTTTCCTTTAAAATGCATTTACACTACTTGTGTTAACGACACTGCTGGGAAGATAATTCCACATGTCAATCACCCTCAAGAGAAACATTTGCCGCTAGAGTTAGGTCCTGCACTTTGGTTTAATTATCTACATAGCGTAGCCTTGAGTTGGTCCATCTCTCATGCAAAATTCTATATTGGTCTCTAGGTCATACCTATGACTTATGATCTTAAACTCCTCAATCATATCACCTCGCATCCTACAGTACACCTGGTTGGAAGTTCAAATTTGATCAAGTGATCATCATAACTGAGGTATCATCCTAGAAGCTCATCACAGTACATTTTTAACTGTCCTGATATCCTTCTTATAAGGCGACTAGACATTCTAGGCATACTCCAGATAAGGACATATGATAGACTTAAATATGGTTCTGAATATAGGTACTTCTAGATATTCAAACATCCTTCTCACCATCCCCATGATTTTATTGGTTTTATGAAATTTTTCTGGATATGCTCCTCGAACATCAGATGCTCGTCTGTCATTACTCCAAGATCCCTTTCCTTAGTAGTTCTCTATATTATCAGTTCTCTTTCGCTCTGCCCTTGTAGATAATATTTGGTGTCTTGTGTTGTCTTATGTCTATCATAGATCTTTACAAATATACGTTTCTCCAAATGGAAGGGTAAAATTCTTAACCAATCCTGGAGTGAATTCAGATCTTCTTGAAGGGGTTCTCTGGCTAGTAGTTCTCTATATTATCAGTTCTCTTTCGCTCTGCCCTTGTAGATAATATTTGGTGTCTTGTGGTGTCTTATGTCTATCATAGATCTTTACAAATATACGTTTCTCCAAATGGAAGGGTAAAATTCTTAACCAATCCTGGAGTGAATTCAGATCTTCTTGAAGGGATTCTCTGGCTTCTTCAGTACCAATCTCATGGTAAATATTCATGTCATCAGTAAACAGATAAATGGCAGATTTTATGCAGTTTAGCAGGTCATTATGCCTTAGCCGATGGCAACAATCAATAAGGAGTAAAAAAAAAAAAATCTATATAAAGTTGCTGCTGATCATAGATTGCAGCATGAATATAGTTGCACTGTAATTTATAGGGTTTTAACATGATTTATATTTAGACTCAATGACAATATGAAAGAGTTGCTAAATGCTCATCATACAAAACCTAAAACTTTGTAAATGGCCATTATTTACATATGTATTAGCAAGGTAAAAAGTCACTCACATCCACAGCCAAAGTTGTGCTTCTAATGGAATTTAAAATTTTTATTTATTGTGATGATTTTATCATTCAATTTTGGAGGGTGTTCTGATGTGTGGTACAGTTTATGCACAATGCAACTTCACATCTATCATCTTTCTCAGTTTCTTATCTTTTATATCCAGAAAGACCGTTTCCGTTAAACCTCATTGTGCCGGTAGCATCAGTTCCATGAACAAAAAGAATGAATGTCATAGAGCTCGAATGTTTTATAGAAGTTATCCATTACAAGTACATAACCATTATTCAGTACAGCTCTTATTAAGGCAAGAACAATCTAAGTTGGTATGGACAGCTTGGTTACAGCCTGATCTAACAACACTGATATTTGGCAATCATATTCGGTACTCTTCCCTGTATATGGTAAAGCATTCCTTACATACACCGTTTAAGTCTATGCTGCGATGTAGGTCTCCATGCCAAACCTTGCCCTCTTCAATGGACTATGTATAATTTTCCATTGCAGTCTTCTTTTTCAGAGTAAAAGGGACTCATCAATGCTAATATTTTCCTTAAGGATGTATTTAGACTTGTATCTTTATTTCCATTGTCAATAAGAAGCAAATAATTGATACAAAATAAGTGCAAGCCTGTCCCTGCTCATGCAATTCTCAAAAAGGGGTTTTGCAAGTATCTATTTCATAGAATGATATGAATAGATAGTAGGCAGAATCACCATCACATTATTATCTGATGTATCATGTGATATATAATTATCCATGAATGGTAAATTTATACTTTATGCCAATATTCCATATCTCTACCCACGCACCCCAGCAAGCTTGGGGGAGTCTGGGGAATCGGGGTTTTTTGGGGGGGGGATGCATATGTGAGTGATATATGGCCTTTGAAAAATCTAGGGGAATTTCCCTAGCTTTTGGAAAATTTCCCCAGATTTAACCTAATTTACCCTAACCAATCCTAACCGGGGGGGCTGCGCCCCCCCTGGATCCCCCGCTGACACTGTTGTAACCTAATCTAACCTAATTTACCCTAACCTATCCTAACCAGGGGGGCTGCGTCCCCCATGGACACCCCCCGCTGACACTTGTAACCTAACCGAACCTAATTATTGGTTGAATTGCAAATTTACCAAGTATAATTTCATAACTCACAATACCTTAACGAGAGCATGAAGTTCCTGGCTGTGGGGTCATCCTCTACTATTCCTCCAAGGAGGCACACAGTGGAGACACTGAACAGCTGCTGGTAGGATGCCGTGCTCCCTCAGAAAGTCGTACACCAAATCGTTTTTTGAATGAAATTTAGCGATTATTTGCCAATAATCCAATTCACAACCTTCACAAGTAACTTCAACGGTAGCCATGATAGAACTGAGGAGAAAAATGTCACCTGACCTATGTTTGTGGCTGTGCCACGCCTACTATTACATATAGCAAGCTGTGATTGGCGCAGCTGGTGTTGGTAATTGGTGGTGGCACGTCATTGGACAGAGGAAATATAGACAATATAATAATCCTCTGTAGCAACTACCCACAAGCCCATGCTAGAAACAAAAGCCCGTGCTAAAAACAATTGATAGTGTTTGTTTGTTTATGTTGACTTAGAGAAAAAGTCCCCAAATGTACTACATTCCCGGACGTATTGCAGTGTTATTATTCATTTCCGACAGGTAGTGTAATCAGTGAAAATGTTGTAAATAGTAAGAGCAACAAGCTGAGGGTAGCCATAACTATCAACTGTTTAATGGCATAAAGTTAAGTAATACCGCTATCCAATAGCCACTGACACTAACAAAAGACCTGTAAGAGATTTCAGGCTCTAGAGCACACATACATCACTGCCTATATATAGTCTATGTTGGAAAATACAAGGGACAAATTCTGGATGAGTGTTTATAGATAGTCTCACCACAATGTTGAATCAAATTCTGGATTGTCTTTATATAGTTCCTCCAGCATCTAAGGGTTAATATAAATGACAAAGAGCATCGAAGCAAGAATGCTTCCTTGTAGTATTCCACTAAAGACATCCCTCCCGTTTGAGACCACTCCATTCATTTGGACTCGCTGCCTCCTTTCCATCAGGAATGAAATTAACAATTCAAGTACTTTATCACCTACTCCATTATCCAGCCAGTTTCTTCAACAGACGTCAATGGGAATCTTATCAAATGCCTTCAGAAAATTCATACTGTATTTGACATTATATGACAAACTTTTTCTTTTTCCAGAAAATGTCCCAAAAAATCACGGTGTCAAAAGTCAGCTTTGGGTTACTGGTTAATGGAGTTCTAGTACTGCAGTGGCCCTTAATTAAATTAAGCTGCAGGCATCTCTGCAAATGTAAACAAGGTGGCTATCGCTTCTACACCAATAACAGCAAAATAACAATGTATAACAGTAGTACTTACCGGTACTTCATATAAAATAACACTAGTTAGGAAGAAAATTAAGTGACAACATTTAACCATGCATGCACCTAAACAAACTAGTAGATGGTTGTACACCAAACTTAAGACATTCAAGACCCACTGCGTTTCCTTAGTACGAAGCCAGGGATCAATAAGATAAGACAGACCTTCTTCATAAAACTGTTTAACTTTGTTTAATTGATAGACAAAAACTATATATGGATAGTATTGACGAGATTGAGAAGATAAGTTATTATTCGGTATTAGCAACAACTAGAATTATGATGTAGAATGATAAGAAAATATTGGGATATAACACATGAAACTTTAAAAATTACTTGATAGTGGAGAAAGCTACGAATATCAGGTGAAAACCCTTCACCTGACATTCTTAGTTTAAGCCTGTTTATTTTATTTTTTCTTAATCCCTGCCCAAACTGAGGTGCATCTTATAAGCTATCAAATACGGTATATATGACATCCGTTTCTCTACCCTCATCCAAGGATTGAATCCAATTATCAAGCACATGCAACAACTGCAGGATGGTCAATCTGCCCAATATAAAACCATACTGTCTATTCAACAATTATTTGTTGCGTGAAGTGATCTCTTATTATGGATTGAAACACCTTACATATGTTAAGAAGAAAATCAATATAGCAAGGAAAGTAGCATATCTGATAGAACCAAATAAAAGTTATATATTACGTCAGACAATAAGAAGGCACAGGCATTATCTGACTTCTTCAGTAGTGAGTACACAAGGGAACCAAATTGACACAGCAACTACCTAGTGCAGGCCTCCGGGCCTTTTGTAGCTTCCTTATATTCTTATGTTCTTATGACACTAACAAATTTCAAGGGAGTCAGGAGTTACATTTAAGAATATATACTTATAAGAGTCAAATTGAGCTCAGTTTATCCTAGGGAGTTTTATCAAATACATAACAGCAAACAAGATAAATACCTTAAATATGGACGAAGGCATCAGTAATATCCATACCTATCTGAAAATGGTAGTAAGAATGACCCACGCAATTACAGACCAGCTCCCCTAACATCAGTGGTATGCACCATTTTGGAATCAATTACAGGAAAATATGTGAAAATAAATACTATCATATTCAGTTAGCTATAAGCAATTTGGATTCATATGATGATAATCTACCACACTATTATTATCTGAGGCTATGGATACATGGAGAGAGGTATCAGTCAAACGCATGGAGCTGGATGAACTACACCTTGATATAATGAAAGTTTACAATACTATGCTACAACAGGTTACTCTAAAAGATGGAGTCAGGAACTGGATCAAAAAATTAATAACCCATAGAAAACAGTGAGTGTTAGAAAAGTATTTTCTGACTGGAAAGAAGGATACAGTGGAAATTCTCATGAAAGTACATTAGCCTTTATTGTCTATAATATACTGATGTTAATAATTTGTCAAATAATATTAATCACACTACATATACCCCGTTATATATCTTTAGAAAGTATCAAATGCTGCAGAAAAAATAGATTTTGCACAAATGATCATAGAATCCTATAAATATTCATACAAGACTACACTGGCAATCTGAGGAGTGGCACCTACTTACAAAATTGTGAATATAGTTTTTACATCCCTTACTGGAATCTAAAATTGTCTTACTGATTTTCCATTGCGATTCAGTCTTCTTTGTGTAGTAGGAATGAATTCTGCTTGTATTTCTGACTCATATTCAAGCATGGGTTTGAAACCGTGATTTGAAGTGTGCCTGCGTGGTAAGTGCATCACAACCAAAGAAAAAATTCTTTAAAATAATCTGCCAATCACATCACTTTATGTGGGATCAGAAAAGATCACTATCAGGCTTGAAATATCTGTCCCCATGTCTACCTGCAATCAATGTTCAACTCTTACTTCGAAGGAATAGTGGCATTTGTTTACAATAAAGATGTTACTATGGATTTCCTTAAGTCTCACAGTGTTATTGCTGTGAATGTGAAATAGCCCAAGTGTCACAAAGATTGTAATATTAGAGATCAAGGGTTGTGGCAGTGCACAAACACTTTTCTGATCCCTAAGACTAAAAAGCGCTGCTACTGTTAACTTCTTGAGAAAGGACAACAAGGAAGAGACTGAACCATTTCTTCAAAAATAAGATAAAGTTTCAATTGGTTTGAACAAGGTTCTGTTATTTGTCAATATATGTTAAGGTTAGGTTGACTTGGAGTATATTAAATATTTTCTATGACCACCAATTGGAGTTTGAGCCAGATACAGACGCCATTTTCTTTCCCTAGTTTCTACCGCAGGAAGAAACATATGTTTGTGACCATTAGTGCATTGCGTGTTCATGAATAGGGAATTATTAGGTTATGTTAGTGATTCTGACACCTTGTTTTTAACGTAAATCACTGTATTTCGTTTTCCCCATCCAAGAACAATGCATTTCCACAGGTCTGCAGGCTTTTTGGGGAGTGATAGGATATTTTAGAATATATATATTTGTAATGACATAACTCTATTTAAACCAAACTAACCCTGGGGATTGAAGACCCCCTGAACACCCCAACCTAACCAAACCTAACAAAGCGACCACTCATCAAAACTCTTACAGATGTTCAGTAGAAAATATTTTACATCTTCATCATAATGGTGTTTGTTTATGAAATAAAATGGCATCTGCACCTCGTCGAACTCCCTACTTTTGGTCATAGAGAACATTTTATATCTTCTAAATTAATCTAACATAACCTAACCTAAATTAACCATACCTTATAGTTGAGGATGTACAAATCCGTAGTCCCCTTGGAAAAAGTGATCATGGGTGCATATATTTTGCTTGTGATACTCAGGAAATACAATATACTGGAGATAAAGTAGTGAACATGTACGAAAAAGCCAATTACTCACTGATGAGAGAAAGACTCAATATCAATTGGGCAGACTTCTTAGGCAAGGAAACAGATACAGAAACAAAATGGATGAGGTTTAAGAGGCAGTTACAGGAAGTTGTAAATGAGTGTGTACCAAGAAGAATACTAAAACCCAAGTGCAATATGAGGAAGAGGACAAATGAGAGTCTTCCTATGAACAAGAAATTATGGACAAAGATTAAACGGAAGCAACGGTTATGGGAGAACATGAAACGGATGAAATGTGATAACCAGGGCAGTACCTCTGAGGGAAGAAAATATACAGACGTAGAGATGGAGTATCGGAGGCTGAACAACCAAGTTAGAAGAGAAACAAGGAATGCACTGAAGCAGAAGGAACAAGAAATTGCCAGAAACTCAAAGGTTAATCCAAAAGTATTCTGGAAATATGTTCAGTCAAAAACCCGGACCAAAGCGAGAATTGGAGACCTATACAAAGATAATGAGAAGACATCTAAGACAAATAATGACAAAGAAAAGGCAGAGGTACTATCAGACTATTTTGCAAATGTTTTTTTTTTTATCAATGAGACATCTGAAGGAATACCAAATATAGCAAGAAGAGGTGTACCAGTGGTCAGGAACCCTGTGTTCACCAAGGAGGAAATAAAAAACGTTATTAATAAAATGAAGAGAAATAAGTCACCAGGGCCTGACGAGCTGCATCCAAGGATAATAAAGGAAATGATGAATGAATTACTTGAACCACTAAGGATTATTTTTGAGAGTTCATTCAGTGAAGGACGAATACCATCAGACTGGAAAACAGCCAATATAACAGCCATCTACAAGAAAGGGAACAAGCACGAACCAGGAAACTACAGACCAGTTAGCCTCACAAGTGTCATATGCAAGATCATGGAACCACTACTCAGGGAAGAAATGATGGCACACATGAAGCAGCACAAGTTGTTTAGCAAGGCACAGTTTGGGTTCATCTCGGGGCGATCCACTGTGCTGCAGCTCCTCAATGTGCTTGATAAATGGACAAAAGCTATGGATGAGTATCAGGCTATAGATGTGATATACTGTGACTTCATGAAGGCATTTGACAGGGTCCCACATCTCCGGCTACTGAAGAAACTACACTCTTATGGGATCAAAGGCCAGTACATCACATGGATTAAGGATTTCCTAACAGGAAGACAGCAGAGAGTTGTAGTCAATGGGGAAGTGTCGAATTGGAAGGATGTCACCAGTGGGGTGCCCCAAGGATCTGTATTAGGCCCTTTATTGTTTGTTATATTTATTAATGACCTCCTAGAAGCTCTAAGGAATCACAGTGAAGTTTATTTGTATGCAGATGACACTAAGATATTCAGGAGTGATAGTAGTACAGAGGACTGCAGGAAGCTCCAAGAAGATCTGGAAGAAGTAAAACGATGGACAGAAGAGTGGCAGCTAAAATTTCACCCTGAAAAATGTAAATACATGAGAGTAGGAAGATCGCAGGTGGAGGACTACGAGTACACCATGTATGGCACCCTGAATGAAGTTGACAAGGAAAAGGACATAGGTGTGGTAATTGACAATAAGCTCAAGTTTTCGGATCATTTAGCTGAAAAAATAAACAAAGCAAATAAGATAGTGGGCATAATAATAAGAACTTTTGTACACCTGGATACTGAATTCTTCAAATCCTTATATACAGCCTTAGTGAGACCACACCTTGAATATGCCAATCAAGTTTGGTGCCCACACTGGAAAAAGGACATTGATTTAATTGAAAATGTACAGCGAAGCTACAAAATTGCTGCCAGAGCTACGTGATTTGGAGTATAAAGATCGACTCAAGAAAATAAACCTGCCCACGCTGTCCTACAGAAGATCTCGTGGAGATATGATAGAAACATATAAAATTGTAACTGGCAAGTATGATGAGGACTGCACTGAAGGACTGTTCAGGATGAGAGAAGATGAAAGCACCAGGGGGAACACCAGAAAGATATTCAAGAACTATTCAAGACTTGATATAAGAAAATATACCTTTGTTAATAGGGTTGTGAACTGTTGGAACAGTCTTCCAGAGTGGGTGGTGAATGGGGCCAACGTGCGTGTATTTGAAAAGAAATTGGATAAATACTGGAAAGATCAAGAGCAAAAGTATGACTATAAAGCACCAATTGTGACCACCACCACACACGGCCACACAGCTGATAATAGTGGGGCTTTTGAACTGGAGTCACAGGCGTAATGCCTCTTCCAGGAAGATCTTCTGTGAGTATCTGTGAGTATCTGTGAGTATTAAACTACATTGAAAAATAATAGAACCTTGTTCAAACCAAACAAAACTTTACTTTTCAAAGAGAAGGTCTCACAGAAAACATGAATATCTCAAAAACTAAGAATTTGCGATAGAAATGTAATTAAGAAAACCTTCTGAAAAAGCATCAGTTAATGCAAAAATATAACAAAGTGCTTACAGATACAGCAGCCATACCCCGCTGTCATCCCCTATTCATACGGCATGTGCCGGCGTCACCCACCATGTTCGCATTAAATTTGACATTTTCATCATACAAAGTTTCAAAAACACTTAGAAAGTTATCAACAGAATAATCCGCTATTCCTATGGCCTGTACCTTATGATTTACCTGGTAAAGCATCTTTCAAGTTATGTTAGGTAGGGTTTGGTTTGGTTAGGTTATATAAGCTTTTTACCCAAAAGTTAGGGTATAGAGTCGTTTCGTCCCGATTCCTGTTTGCACCGGGTCGTTTAGCTGAATTAGGGAATTATAAAATTAAGTCGTACTTGTTAGGTTAGTTAAGTTAGGTTAGATGATCCAGGGCAAACGGGAATAGGAGAAACATGATCCGGGACCAACAGGAATAGGAGCAAAATGACTCAGGTGCAAATGAGATTTGGGATGAAACGACCTGAAACCAAAGTGCTGTATCTATGACCGAGCACTATGAGGATACGGCTTACGTTAGGTTATGGTTAGATTATGTTATGTTATGTTATGTTAGGTTGGGTTAGGTTTGGCTAGGTATGGTTTGGTTCGGTTATATAAGCTTTATATTTTATTACCCAAAAGTTACACGTTCTGTATTTATAAGGGAGCACTATGAGGATATGGCTGCCATAACTGTAAGCTGTGCCTATAAGTGCTTATAGATACAGCAGCCATACCCCTTTGTCATGCCCTATTCATACAGCTGCCGTACCTGTAAGCACTGCCAAAATGTAACCCTGAATTTTCTAGAGCATTCTGGTGAAGATGTAAAATAATACCGTTCAGTACAGTAAGTATCCTATGTACTACAATAAAAATATAGTATTATTTTACATCTTTACCAGAATGCTCTAGAGAATTGATAGTTGTATATTTACATAATTAGATGCATTTTGAGGTTTTCTTAATTACATTTCCGTCGCAAATTGCTAGTTTGTGAGATATTCAATGTTTTCTATGAGACCTTCTTTTCGGAAATAAGTTAAGGTTTAGTTTGGTTTGAACAAAGTTCTGTTATTTGTCAATATAGGTTAAGGTTTGTTTGGGTAAAGTTCTAGTTTCTGCCCATACTCTCCCCTCACCCCGCCAACATGCTTGGGGACCTGGTGGGAATGCGGGGTTTCGGGTGGGGTACATGAAATGCGTCGCAAATGCGTATTTTTTTTTGCGTAAAGGGGATGAAATGGCCAGCCAAAAATCTACGGAGGTTTCACTGCAAGTTTCGTAAATTCCCTAAATGGTAATGCTAAGTTAGGTTAGGTTGGGTTAATGTCCTAGCGGGGTGTTCAGGGGGGGCGCAGCCCCCCCGGCTAGATTAAGTTATGGTTATGGTTAGGTTCAGGTTAGATTAGGTTAGGTTAGGGAATTTCGAAATTTTCTTTGCTTTTTTAATGGCCCATATTTCGCTTATTTTTCATCCCCCCCCAAAATCCCCGATTCCCCAGGATCCCCCAAGCTTGTTTGAAGAGATCGGGGGTTGGTGGGAAATTGGGGTGGCGGACTTATTATCCAGAATTACCGAAATTTTCAGCTAAAAATGTACGGAAGTATCACTGCAAGTTTCGTAAACTCCCTAAATGGTAACCATAACCATAACTTAACCTAACCTAATCTAGCCCCCGCTAGGACATTAACCCAACGTAACCTTACCTAACCTAACCTAGCACTACCATTTAGGGAATTTACGAAACTTGCAATGAAACCTTCGTAGATTTTTGGCTGGCCATTTCATCCCCTTTACACACAAAAAATACGCATTTGCGACGCATTTCATGTACCCCACCCGAAACCCCGCATTCCCGCCAGGTCGCCAAGCTTGTTGGGGGGGTGAGGGGAGAGTATGGGCAGAAACTAGAACTTTACCTTTGTTTGATTTAGGTTTTGTTATGCTGATTGATTGATTGATTGATTGACTTTATTTGGTAAATATACAAAATTGTACATATAAAACCGAGGATAACACATCAAGCATTACACACACTTATTTCCAATGTGGTCCTCTTATTATGTTATGTTAATTTAAAAGATAGCAAATGTTTTTTATGACCAAAAATCGGAAGTTGAGTGAGGTGCAGACGCCATTTTCTTTCGTAGCCACACGCCAAGTTTTGTGACCATCAGTGCATTGCGTGTTCGTGAATAGGTCATTGTTAGGTATGATAGTGATTCTCACACCCTGTTTATCGCTTAAATCATTGTATTTTATCTTTCCCATCCTAGAACCCTGCATTTCCACAGGTCCCCAGCTTGTTGGGGATGATAAGGATATCTTACTATATATTCATTTGCGACGAAAATGAATGTCAAAATAATTTGTAATGGATCAAAATCTATACGAAAAGTGTGTTATTTATATT
>JAXIVD010000954.1:2500-109170 GCA_036785275.1 Cancer borealis | reverse complement strand
ATAATTACGCAGTAAAATTAAACCGTATCTTTATAAAAAATAGATTTCGTTCTAATATTCTCGGAAGCTATTAGAGATATTGGAAATATCATTGCAGCATCTGATAGAACTAATTAAACTCTACAATTGTCATAATAAATATTTATTCTATGTATAATAATTACGCAGTAAAATTAAACCATATCTTTTTTCCAAAAAATATTTTTCGTTCTAATTTTCTTGGAAGCTATTAGAGATATTGGAAATATCATGTTTGCACTTGATAGATCTATCTAAACTCTACAACTGACATAATGAATATTTGTTCTATGTATAATAATTACGCAGGAAAATTAAACCGTATCTTTTTTTCCAAAAAATTAATTTCGTTATAATTTTCTCAGAAGCTTTTAGAGATATTGGTAATATTATTGCAGCATCTGGTAGACCTAATTAAACTCTACAACTGTCATAATGAATTTTTGTTCTTAGATCAAATTTATCAGTAAAACGAAACTATCAGTTTTATTTCTTCTTCATTTTCTCGAAAGCTATTAGACATATTGGAAATGTCATTGCAGCATCTGATAGACTTTATTATACTCTACAACTGTCATTATGAATATTTGTTCTATGACTAATAATCACGCAATAATATAAAACCGTATCTTTTTTCCAAAATATAACTTTCTTCCTCATTTTCTCGAAAGCCATTAGAGATATTGGAAATATCATTGCTGCATCTGATAGACCTAATTAAACTCTAGTTTTGCCATTATGAATATATATTCGTTCTATGTATAATAATTACGCAGTAAAATTAAACCGTATCTTTTTTTTCCAAAAAATAGATTTCGTTCTAATTTTCTTGGAAGCTATTAGAGATAATGGAAATATCATTGCAGTATCTGATAGACCTAATAAAACTCTACAACTGTCATAATGAATATTTTTTCTATAAATAATAATTACGCAGTAAAATTAAACCGTATCTTTGAAAAAAAAAATAGATTTCGTTCTAATTTTTTGGGAAGCTATTAGAGATATTGGAAATATCATTGCAGTCTCTGATAGAACTAATTAAACTCTACAACTGTCATAATGAGTATTTATCCTATGTATAATAATTACTCAGTAAAATTAAACCATATCTTTTTTCCAAACAATAGATTTCGTTCTAATTTTCTTGGAAGCTATTAGAGATATTGGAAATATCATGTTTGCAACTGATAGACCTATTTAAACTCTACAACTAACATAATGAATATTTGTTCTATGTATAATAATTATGCAGTAAAATTAAACCGTATCTTTTTTTCCAAAAAATAGATTTGATTCTAATTTTCTCGGAAGCTATTAGAGATATTGAAAATATCATTGCAGCATCTGATAGAACTAATTAAACTCTACAACTGTCATAATGAATATTTATTCTATGTATAATAATTACGCAGTAAAATTAAACCATATCTTTTTTCCAAAAAAATAGATTTCGTTCTAATTTTCATGGAAGCTATTAGAGATAATGGAAATATCATTGCAGCATCTGATAGACCTAATAAAACTCTACAACTGTCATAATGAATATTTGTTCTATGTATAATAATTACGCAGTAAAATTAAACCGTATCTTTAAAAGAAAAATAGATTTCGTTCTAATTTTCTCGGAAGCTATTAGAGATATTGGAAATATCATTGCAGCATCTGATAGAACTAATTAAACTCTACAAATGTCATAATGAATATTTATTCTATGTATAATAATTACGCAGTAAAATTAAACCATATCTTTTTTCCAAAAAATAAATTTTGTTCTAATTATCTTGGAAGCTATTAGAGATATTGGAAATATCATGGTTGCACCTAATAGACCTATTTAAACTCTACAACTGACATAATGAATATTTGTTCTATGTATAATAATTACGCAGTAAAATTAAACCGTATCTTTTTTTTCCAAAAAATAGATTTAATTCTAATTTTCTCGAAAGCTATTAGAGATATTGGTAATATCATTGCAGCATCTGATAGACCTAATTAAACTCTACAACTATCACAATGAATATTTGTTCTTAGATCAAATTTAGCTGTAAAATGAAACTATCACTTTTTTTTTCTTCCTCATTTTCTCGAAAGCTATTAGACATATTGGAAATGTCATTGACAGCATCTGATAAACCTTATTATACTCTACAACTGTCATTATGAATATTTGTTCTATGACTAATAATTACGCAATAATATAAAACCGTTTCTTTTTTTCCAATATATAACTTTCCTCCTCATTTTCTCGAAAGCCATTAGAAATATTTGAAATATCATTGCTGCATCTGATAGACCTAATTAAACTCTACAATTGCCATTATGAATATTTGTTCTATGTATAATAATTACGCAGTAAAATTAAACCGTATCTTTTTTTCCAAAAAATAGATTTCATTCTAATTTTCTCGGAAGCTATTAGAGATATTGAAAATATCATTGCAGCATCTGATAGAACTAATTAAAATCTACAACTGTCATAATGAATATTTATTCTATGTATAATAATTACGCAGTAAAATTAAACCATATTTTTTTTCCAAAAAATAGGTTTCGTTCTAATTTTCTTGGAAGCTATTAGAGATAATGGAAATATCATTGCAGCATCTGATAGACCTAATAAAACTCTACAACTGTCATAATAAATATTTGTTCTATAAATAATAATTACGCAGTAAAATTAAACCGTATCTTTAAAAGAAAAATAGATTTCGTTCTAATTTTCTCGGAAGCTATTAGAGATATTGGAAATATCATTGCAGCATCTGATAGAACTAATTAAACTCTACAAATGTCATAATGAATATTTATTCTATGTATAATAATTACGCAGTAAAATTAAACCATATCTTTTTTCCAAAAAATAGATTTCGTTATAATTATCTTGGAAGCTATTAGAGATATTGGAAATATCATGGCTGCACCTAATAGATCTATTTAAACTCTAAAATTGACATAATGAATATTTGTTCTATGTATAATAATTACGCAGTAAAATTAAACCGTATCTTTTTTTCCAAAAAATAGATTTCATTCTAATTTTCTCGAAAGCTATTAGAGATATTGGTAATATCATTGCAGCATCTGATAGACCTAATTAAACTCTACAACTGTCACAATGAATATTTGTTCTTAGATCAAATTTAGCAGTAAAATGAAACTATCACTTTTTTTTTCTTCCTCATTTTCTCGAAAGCTATTAGACATATTGGAAATGTCATTGCAGCATCTGATAAACCTTATTATACTCTACAACTGTCATTATGAATATTTGTTCTATGACTAATAATTACGCAATAATATAAAACCGTATCTTTTTTCCAAAATATAACTTTCTTCCTCATTTTCTCGAAAGCCATTAGAGATATTTGAAATATCATTGCTGCATCTGATAGATCTAATTAAACTCTACAATTACCATTATGAATATTCGTTCTATGTATAATAATTACGCAGTAAAATTAAACCGTATCTTTTTTTTTCCAAAAAATAGATTTCGTTCTAATTTTCTTGGAAGCTATTAGATATAATGGAAATATCATTGCAGCATCTGATGGACCTAATAAAACTCTACAACTGTCATAATGAATATTTGTTCTATGAATAATAATTACGCAGTAAAATTAAACCGTATCTTTATAAAAAATAGATTTCGTTCTAATATAGGAGGAGGAGGAGGAACACATAGGAAATATCATTGCAGCATCTGATAGAACTAATTAAACTCTACAATTGTCATAATAAATATTTATTCTATGTATAATAATTACGCAGTAAAATTAAACCATATCTTTTTTCCAAAAAATATTTTTCGTTCTAATTTTCTTGGAAGCTATTAGAGATATTGGAAATATCATGTTTGCACTTGATAGATCTATCTAAACTCTACAACTGACATAATGAATATTTGTTCTATGTATAATAATTACGCAGTAAAATTAAACCGTATCTTTTTTTCCAAAAAATTAATTTCGTTATAATTTTCTCAGAAGCTTTTAGAGATATTGGTAATATTATTGCAGCATCTGATAGACCTAATTAAACTCTACAACTGTCATAATGAATTTTTGTTCTTAGATCAAATTTATCAATAAAACGAAACTATCAGTTTTATTTCTTCTTCATTTTCTCGAAAGCTATTAGACATATTGGAAATGTCATTGCAGCATCTGATAGACTTTATTATACTCTACAACTGTCATTATGAATATTTGTTCTATGACTAATAATCACGCAATAATATAAAACCGTATCTTTTTTCCAAAATATAACTTTCTTCCTCATTTTCTCGAAAGCCATTAGAGATATTGGAAATATCATTGCTGCATCTGATAGACCTAATTAAACTCTAGTTTTGCCATTATGAATATATATTCGTTCTATGTATAATAATTACGCAGTAAAATTAAACCGTATCTTTTTTTTCCAAAAAATAGATTTCGTTCTAATTTTCTTGGAAGCTATTAGAGATAATGGAAATATCATTGCAGTATCTGATAGATCTAATAAAACTCTACAACTGTCATAATGAATATTTTTTCTATAAATAATAATTACGCAGTAAAATTAAACCGTATCTTTGAAAAAAAAAATAGATTTCGTTCTAATTTTTTCGGAAGCTATTAGAGATATTGGAAATATCATTGCAGTCTCTGATAGAACTAATTAAACTCTACAACTGTCATAATGAGTATTTATCCTCTGTATAATAATTACTCAGTAAAATTAAACCATATCTTTTTTCCAAACAATAGATTTCGTTCTAATTTTCTTGGAAGCTATTAGAGATATTGGAAATATCATGTTTGCAACTGATAGACCTATTTAAACTCTACAACTAACATAATGAATATTTGTTCTATGTATAATAATTATGCAGTAAAATTAAACCGTATCTTTTTTTCCAAAAAATAGATTTGATTCTAATTTTCTCGGAAGCTATTAGAGATATTGAAAATATCATTGCAGCATCTGATAGAACTAATTAAACTCTACAACTGTCATAATGAATATTTATTCTATGTATAATAATTACGCAGTAAAATTAAACCATATCTTTTTTCCAAAAAAATAGATTTCGTTCTAATTTTCATGGAAGCTATTAGAGATAATGGAAATATCATTGCAGCATCTGATAGACCTAATAAAACTCTACAACTGTCATAATGAATATTTGTTCTATGTATAATAATTACGCAGTAAAATTAAACCGTATCTTTAAAAGAAAAATAGATTTCGTTCTAATTTTCTCGGAAGCTATTAGAGATATTGGAAATATCATTGCAGCATCTGATAGAACTAATTAAACTCTACAAATGTCATAATGAATATTTATTCTATGTATAATAATTACGCAGTAAAATTAAACCATATCTTTTTTCCAAAAAATAAATTTTGTTCTAATTATCTTGGAAGCTATTAGAGATATTGGAAATATCATGGTTGCACCTAATAGACCTATTTAAACTCTACAACTGACATAATGAATATTTGTTCTATGTATAATAATTACGCAGTAAAATTAAACCGTATCTTTTTTTCCAAAAAATAGATTTAATTCTAATTTTCTCGAAAGCTATTAGAGATATTGGTAATATCATTGCAGCATCTGATAGACCTAATTAAACTCTACAACTATCACAATGAATATTTGTTCTTAGATCAAATTTAGCTGTAAAATGAAACTATCACTTTTTTTTTCTTCCTCATTTTCTCGAAAGCTATTAGACATATTGGAAATGTCATTGACACATCTGATAAACCTTATTATACTCTACAACTGTCATTATGAATATTTGTTCTATGACTAATAATTACGCAATAATATAAAACCGTTTCTTTTTTTCCAATATATAACTTTCCTCCTCATTTTCTCGAAAGCCATTAGAAATATTTGAAATATCATTGCTGCATCTGATAGACCTAATTAAACTCTACAATTGCCATTATGAATATTTGTTCTATGTATAATAATTACGCAGTAAAATTAAACCGTATCTTTTTTTCCAAAAAATAGATTTCATTCTAATTTTCTCGGAAGCTATTAGAGATATTGAAAATATCATTGCAGCATCTGATAGAACTAATTAAAATCTACAACTGTCATAATGAATATTTATTCTATGTATAATAATTACGCAGTAAAATTAAACCATATTTTTTTTCCAAAAAATAGATTTCGTTCTAATTTTCTTGGAAGCTATTAGAGATAATGGAAATATCATTGCAGCATCTGATAGACCTAATAAAACTCTACAACTGTCATAATAAATATTTGTTCTATAAATAATAATTACGCAGTAAAATTAAACCGTATCTTTAAAAGAAAAATAGATTTCGTTCTAATTTTCTCGGAAGCTATTAGAGATATTGGAAATATCATTGCAGCATCTGATATAACTAATTAAACTCTACAAATGTCATAATGAATATTTATTCTATGTATAATAATTACGCAGTAAAATTAAACCATATCTTTTTTCCAAAAAATAGATTTCGTTATAATTATCTTGGAAGCTATTAGAGATATTGGAAATATCATGGCTGCACCTAATAGATCTATTTAAACTCTAAAATTGACATAATGAATATTTGTTCTATGTATAATAATTACGCAGTAAAATTAAACCGTATCTTTTTTTCCAAAAAATAGATTTGATTCTAATTTTCTCGAAAGCTATTAGAGATATTGGTAATATCATTGCAGCATCTGATAGACCTAATTAAACTCTACAACTGTCAAAATGAATATTTGTTCTTAGATCAAATTTAGCAGTAAAATGAAACTATCACTTTTTTTTTCTTCCTCATTTTCTCGAAAGCTATTAGACATATTGGAAATGTCATTGCCACATCTGATAAACCTTATTATACTCTACAACTGTCATTATGAATATTTGTTCTATGACTAATAATTACGCAATAATATAAAACCGTATCTTTTTTCCAAAATATAACTTTCTTCCTCATTTTCTCGAAAGCCATTAGAGATATTTGAAATATCATTGCTGCATCTGATAGATCTAATTAAACTCTACAATTACCATTATGAATATTCGTTCTATGTATAATAATTACGCAGTAAAATTAAACCGTATCTTTTTTTTTCCAAAAAATAGATTTCGTTCTAATTTTCTTGGAAGCTATTAGATATAATGGAAATATCATTGCAGCATCTGATGGACCTAATAAAACTCTACAACTGTCATAATGAATATTTGTTCTATGAATAATAATTACGCAGTAAAATTAAACCGTATCTTTATAAAAAATAGATTTCGTTCTAATATTCTCGGAAGCTATTAGAGATATTGGAAATATCATTGCAGCATCTGATAGAACTAATTAAACTCTACAATTGTCATAATAAATATTTATTCTATGTATAATAATTACGCAGTAAAATTAAACCATATCTTTTTTCCAAAAAATATTTTTCGTTCTAATTTTCTTGGAAGCTATTAGAGATATTGGAAATATCATGTTTGCACTTGATAGATCTATCTAAACTCTACAACTGACATAATGAATATTTGTTCTATGTATAATAATTACGCAGTAAAATTAAACCGTATCTTTTTTTCCAAAAAATTAATTTCGTTATAATTTTCTCAGAAGCTTTTAGAGATATTGGTAATATTATTGCAGCATCTGATAGACCTAATTAAACTCTACAACTGTCATAATGAATTTTTGTTCTTAGATCAAATTTATCAGTAAAACGAAACTATCAGTTTTATTTCTTCTTCATTTTCTCGAAAGCTATTAGACATATTGGAAATGTCATTGCAGCATCTGATAGACTTTATTATACTCTACAACTGTCATTATGAATATTTGTTCTATGACTAATAATCACGCAATAATATAAAACCGTATCTTTTTTCCAAAATATAACTTTCTTCCTCATTTTCTCGAAAGCCATTAGAGATATTGGAAATATCATTGCTGCATCTGATAGACCTAATTAAACTCTAGTTTTGCCATTACGAATATATATTCGTTCTATGTATAATAATTACGCAGTAAAATTAAACCGTATCTTTTTTTTCCAAAAAATAGATTTCGTTCTAATTTTCTTGGAAGCTATTAGAGATAATGGAAATATCATTGCAGTATCTGATAGACCTAATAAAACTCTACAACTGTCATAATGAATATTTTTTCTATAAATAATAATTACGCAGTAAAATTAAACCGTATCTTTGAAAAAAAAAATAGATTTCGTTCTAATTTTTTCGGAAGCTATTAGAGATATTGGAAATATCATTGCAGTCTCTGATAGAACTAATTAAACTCTACAACTGTCATAATGAGTATTTATCCTATGTATAATAATTACTCAGTAAAATTAAACCATATCTTTTTTCCAAACAATAGATTTCGTTCTAATTTTCTTGGAAGCTATTAGAGATATTGGAAATATCATGTTTGCAACTGATAGACCTATTTAAACTCTACAACTAACATAATGAATATTTGTTCTATGTATAATAATTATGCAGTAAAATTAAACCGTATCTTTTTTTCCAAAAAATAGATTTGATTCTAATTTTCTCGGAAGCTATTAGAGATATTGAAAATATCATTGCAGCATCTGATAGAACTAATTAAACTCTACAACTGTCATAATGAATATTTATTCTATGTATAATAATTACGCAGTAAAATTAAACCATATCTTTTTTCCAAAAAAATAGATTTCGTTCTAATTTTCATGGAAGCTATTAGAGATAATGGAAATATCATTGCAGCATCTGATAGACCTAATAAAACTCTACAACTGTCATAATGAATATTTGTTCTATGTATAATAATTACGCAGTAAAATTAAACCGTATCTTTAAAAGAAAAATAGATTTCGTTCTAATTTTCTCGGAAGCTATTAGAGATATTGGAAATATCATTGCAGCATCTGATAGAACTAATTAAACTCTACAAATGTCATAATGAATATTTATTCTATGTATAATAATTACGCAGTAAAATTAAACCATATCTTTTTTCCAAAAAATAAATTTTGTTCTAATTATCTTGGAAGCTATTAGAGATATTGGAAATATCATGGTTGCACCTAATAGACCTATTTAAACTCTACAACTGACATAATGAATATTTGTTCTATGTATAATAATTACGCAGTAAAATTAAACCGTATCTTTTTTTTCCAAAAAATAGATTTAATTCTAATTTTCTCGAAAGCTATTAGAGATATTGGTAATATCATTGCAGCATCTGATAGACCTAATTAAACTCTACAACTATCACAATGAATATTTGTTCTTAGATCAAATTTAGCTGTAAAATGAAACTATCACTTTTTTTTTCTTCCTCATTTTCTCGAAAGCTATTAGACATATTGGAAATGTCATTGCAGCATCTGATAAACCTTATTATACTCTACAACTGTCATTATGAATATTTGTTCTATGACTAATAATTACGCAATAATATAAAACCGTTTCTTTTTTTCCAATATATAACTTTCCTCCTCATTTTCTCGAAAGCCATTAGAAATATTTGAAATATCATTGCTGCATCTGATAGACCTAATTAAACTCTACAATTGCCATTATGAATATTTGTTCTATGTATAATAATTACGCAATAAAATTAAACCGTATCTTTTTTTCCAAAAAATAGATTTCATTCTAATTTTCTCGGAAGCTATTAGAGATATTGAAAATATCATTGCGGCATCTGATAGAACTAATTAAAATGTACAACTGTCATAATGAATATTTATTCTATGTATAATAATTACGCAGTAAAATTAAACCGTATCTTTGAAAAAAAAAATAGATTTCGTTCTAATTTTTTCGGAAGCTATTAGAGATATTGGAAATATCATTGCAGTCTCTGATAGAACTAATTAAACTCTACAACTGTCATAATGAGTATTTATCCTCTGTATAATAATTACTCAGTAAAATTAAACCATATCTTTTTTCCAAACAATAGATTTCGTTCTAATTTTCTTGGAAGCTATTAGAGATATTGGAAATATCATGTTTGCAACTGATAGACCTATTTAAACTCTACAACTAACATAATGAATATTTGTTCTATGTATAATAATTATGCAGTAAAATTAAACCGTATCTTTTTTTCCAAAAAATAGATTTGATTCTAATTTTCTCGGAAGCTATTAGAGATATTGAAAATATCATTGCAGCATCTGATAGAACTAATTAAACTCTACAACTGTCATAATGAATATTTATTCTATGTATAATAATTACGCAGTAAAATTAAACCATATCTTTTTTCCAAAAAAATAGATTTCGTTCTAATTTTCATGGAAGCTATTAGAGATAATGGAAATATCATTGCAGCATCTGATAGACCTAATAAAACTCTACAACTGTCATAATGAATATTTGTTCTATGTATAATAATTACGCAGTAAAATTAAACCGTATCTTTAAAAGAAAAATAGATTTCGTTCTAATTTTCTCGGAAGCTATTAGAGATATTGGAAATATCATTGCAGCATCTGATATAACTAATTAAACTCTACAAATGTCATAATAAATATTTATTCTATGTATAATAATTACGCAGTAAAATTAAACCATATCTTTTTTCCAAAAAATAAATTTTGTCCTAATTATCTTGGAAGCTATTAGAGATATTGGAAATATCATGGTTGCACCTAATAGACCTATTTAAACTCTACAACTGACATAATGAATATTTGTTCTATGTATAATAATTACGCAGTAAAATTAAACCGTATCTTTTTTTCCAAAAAATAGATTTAATTCTAATTTTCTCGAAAGCTATTAGAGATATTGGTAATATCATTGCAGCATCTGATAGACCTAATTAAACTCTACAACTATCACAATGAATATTTGTTCTTAGATCAAATTTAGCTGTAAAATGAAACTATCACTTTTTTTTTCTTCCTCATTTTCTCGAAAGCTATTAGACATATTGGAAATGTCATTGACACATCTGATAAACCTTATTATACTCTACAACTGTCATTATGAATATTTGTTCTATGACTAATAATTACGCAATAATATAAAACCGTTTCTTTTTTTCCAATATATAACTTTCCTCCTCATTTTCTCGAAAGCCATTAGAAATATTTGAAATATCATTGCTGCATCTGATAGACCTAATTAAACTCTACAATTGCCATTATGAATATTTGTTCTATGTATAATAATTACGCAGTAAAATTAAACCGTATCTTTTTTTCCAAAAAATAGATTTCATTCTAATTTTCTCGGAAGCTATTAGAGATATTGAAAATATCATTGCAGCATCTGATAGAACTAATTAAAATCTACAACTGTCATAATGAATATTTATTCTATGTATAATAATTACGCAGTAAAATTAAACCATATTTTTTTTTCCAAAAAATAGATTTCGTTCTAATTTTCTTGGAAGCTATTAGAGATAATGGAAATATCATTGCAGCATCTGATAGACCTAATAAAACTCTACAACTGTCATAATAAATATTTGTTCTATAAATAATAATTACGCAGTAAAATTAAACCGTATCTTTAAAAGAAAAATAGATTTCGTTCTAATTTTCTCGGAAGCTATTAGAGATATTGGAAATATCATTGCAGCATCTGATAGAACTAATTAAACTCTACAAATGTCATAATGAATATTTATTCTATGTATAATAATTACGCAGTAAAATTAAACCAAATCTTTTTTCCAAAAAATAGATTTCGTTATAATTATCTTGGAAGCTATTAGAGATATTGGAAATATCATGGCTGCACCTAATAGATCTATTTAAACTCTAAAATTGACATAATGAATATTTGTTCTATGTATAATAATTACGCAGTAAAATTAAACCGTATCTTTTTTTCCAAAAAATAGATTTAATTCTAATTTTCTCGAAAGCTATTAGAGATATTGGTAATATCATTGCAGCATCTGATAGACCTAATTAAACTCTACAACTGTCACAATGAATATTTGTTCTTAGATCAAATTTAGCAGTAAAATGAAACTATCACTTTTTTTTTCTTCATCATTTTCTCGAAAGCTATTAGACATATTGGAAATGTCATTGCAGCATCTGATAAACCTTATTATACTCTACAACTGTCATTATGAATATTTGTTCTATGACTAATAATTACGCAATAATATAAAACCGTATCTTTTTTCCAAAATATAACTTTCTTCCTCATTTTCTCGAAAGCCATTAGAGATATTTGAAATATCATTGCTGCATCTGATAGATCTAATTAAACTCTACAATTACCATTATGAATATTCGTTCTATGTATAATAATTACGCAGTAAAATTAAACCGTATCTTTTTTTTTCCAAAAAATAGATTTCGTTCTAATTTTCTTGGAAGCTATTAGATATAATGGAAATATCATTGCAGCATCTGATGGACCTAATAAAACTCTAAAACTGTCATAATGAATATTTGTTCTATGAATAATAATTACGCAGTAAAATTAAACCGTATCTTTATAAAAAATAGATTTCGTTCTAATATTCTCGGAAGCTATTAGAGATATTGGAAATATCATTGCAGCATCTGATAGAACTAATTAAACTCTACAATTGTCATAATAAATATTTATTCTATGTATAATAATTACGCAGTAAAATTAAACCATATCTTTTTTCCAAAAAATATTTTTCGTTCTAATTTTCTTGGAAGCTATTAGAGATATTGGAAATATCATGTTTGCACTTGATAGATCTATCTAAACTCTACAACTGACATAATGAATATTTGTTCTATGTATAATAATTACGCAGTAAAATTAAACCGTATCTTTTTTTCCAAAAAATTAATTTCGTTATAATTTTCTCAGAAGCTTTTAGAGATATTGGTAATATTATTGCAGCATCTGATAGACCTAATTAAACTCTACAACTGTCATAATGAATTTTTGTTCTTAGATCAAATTTATCAGTAAAACGAAACTATCAGTTTTATTTCTTCTTCATTTTCTCGAAAGCTATTAGACATATTGGAAATGTCATTGCAGCATCTGATAGACTTTATTATACTCTACAACTGTCATTATGAATATTTGTTCTATGACTAATAATCACGCAATAATATAAAACCGTATCTTTTTTCCAAAATATAACTTTCTTCCTCATTTTCTCGAAAGCCATTAGAGATATTGGAAATATCATTGCTGCATCTGATAGACCTAATTAAACTCTAGTTTTGCCATTATGAATATATATTCGTTCTATGTATAATAATTACGCAGTAAAATTAAACCGTATCTTTTTTTTCCAAAAAATAGATTTCGTTCTAATTTTCTTGGAAGCTATTAGAGATAATGGAAATATCATTGCAGTATCTGATAGACCTAATAAAACTCTACAACTGTCATAATGAATATTTTTTCTATAAATAATAATTACGCAGTAAAATTAAACCGTATCTTTGAAAAAAAAAATAGATTTCGTTCTAATTTTTTCGGAAGCTATTAGAGATATTGGAAATATCATTGCAGTCTCTGATAGAACTAATTAAACTCTACAACTGTCATAATGAGTATTTATCCTATGTATAATAATTACTCAGTAAAATTAAACCATATCTTTTTTCCAAACAATAGATTTCGTTCTAATTTTCTTGGAAGCTATTAGAGATATTGGAAATATCATGTTTGCAACTGATAGACCTATTTAAACTCTACAACTAACATAATGAATATTTGTTCTATGTATAATAATTATGCAGTAAAATTAAACCGTATCTTTTTTTCCAAAAAATAGATTTAATTCTAATTTTCTCGAAAGCTATTAGAGATATTGGTAATATCATTGCAGCATCTGATAGACCTAATTAAACTCTACAACTATCACAATGAATATTTGTTCTTAGATCAAATTTAGCTGTAAAATGAAACTATCACTTTTTTTTTCTTCCTCATTTTCTCGAAAGCTATTAGACATATTGGAAATGTCATTGACACATCTGATAAACCTTATTATACTCTACAACTGTCATTATGAATATTTGTTCTATGACTAATAATTACGCAATAATATAAAACCGTTTCTTTTTTTCCAATATATAAATTTCCTCCTCATTTTCTCGAAAGCCATTAGAAATATTTGAAATATCATTGCTGCATCTGATATACCTAATTAAACTCTACAATTGCCATTATGAATATTTGTTCTATGTATAATAATTACGCAGTAAAATTAAACCGTATCTTTTTTTCCAAAAAATAGATTTCATTCTAATTTTCTCGGAAGCTATTAGAGATATTGAAAATATCATTGCAGCATCTGATATAACTAATTAAACTCTACAACTGTCATAATGAATATTTATTCTATGTATAATAATTACGCAGTAAAATTAAACCATATCTTTTTTCCAAAAAATAGATTTAGTTCTAATTTTCTTGGAAGCTATTAGAGATAATGAAAATATCATTGCAGCATCTGATAGACCTAATAAAACTCTACAACTGTCATAATAAATATTTGTTCTATAAATAATAATTACGCAGTAAAATTAAACCGTATCTTTAAAAGAAAAATAGATTTCGTTCTAATTTTCTCGGAAGCTATTAGAGATATTGGAAATATCATTGCAGCATCTGATAGAACTAATTAAACTCTACAAATGTCATAATGAATATTTATTCTATGTATAATAATTACGCAGTAAAATTAAACCATATTTTTTTTCCAAAAAATAGATTTCGTTCTAATTTTCTTGGAAGCTATTAGAGATAATGGAAATATCATTGCAGCATCTGATAGAGCTAATAAAACTCTACAACTGTCATAATAAATATTTGTTCTATAAATAATAATTACGCAGTAAAATTAAACCGTATCTTTAAAAGAAAAATAGATTTCGTTCTAATTTTCTCGGAAGCTATTAGAGATATTGGAAATATCATTGCAGCATCTGATATAACTAATTAAACTCTACAAATGTCATAATTAATATTTATTCTATGTATAATAATTACGCAGTAAAATTAAACCATCTCTTTTTTCCAAAAAATAGATTTCGTTCTAATTATCTTGGAAGCTATTAGAGATATTGGAAATATCATGGTTGCACTTGATAGATCTATTTAAACTCTAAAATTGACATAATGAATATTTGTTCTATGTATAATAATTACGCAGTAAAATTAAACCGTATCTTTTTTTTCCAAAAAATAGATTTCATTCTAATTTTCTCGAAAGCTATTAGAGATATTGGTAATATCATTGCAGCATCTGATAGACCTAATTAAACTCTACAACTGTCACAATGAATATTTGTTCTTAGATCAAATTTAGCAGTAAAATGAAACTATCACTTTTTTTTTCTTCCTCATTTTCTCGAAAGCTATTAGACATATTGGAAATGTCATTGCAGCATCTGATAAACCTTATTATACTCTACAACTGTCATTATGAATATTTGTTCTATGACTAATAATTACGCAATAATATAAAACCGTATCTTTTTTCCAAAATATAACTTTCTTCCTCATTTTCTCGAAAGCCATTAGAGATATTTGAAATATCATTGCTGCATCTGATAGATCTAATTAAACTCTACAATTACCATTATGAATATTCGTTCTATGTATAATAATTACGCAGTAAAATTAAACCGTATCTTTTTTTTTCCAAAAAATAGATTTCGTTCTAATTTTCTTGGAAGCTATTAGATATAATGGAAATATCATTGCAGCATCTGATGGACCTAATAAAACTCTACAACTGTCATAATGAATATTTGTTCTATGAATAATAATTACGCAGTAAAATTAAACCGTATCTTTATAAAAAATAGATTTCGTTCTAATATTCTCGGAAGCTATTAGAGATATTGGAAATATCATTGCAGCATCTGATAGAACTAATTAAACTCTACAATTGTCATAATAAATATTTATTCTATGTATAATAATTACGCAGTAAAATTAAACCATATCTTTTTTCCAAAAAATATTTTTCGTTCTAATTTTCTTGGAAGCTATTAGAGATATTGGAAATATCATGTTTGCACTTGATAGATCTATCTAAACTCTACAACTGACATAATGAATATTTGTTCTATGTATAATAATTACGCAGTAAAATTAAACCGTATCTTTTTTTCCAAAAAATTAATTTCGTTATAATTTTCTCAGAAGCTTTTAGAGATATTGGTAATATTATTGCAGCATCTGATAGACCTAATTAAACTCTACAACTGTCATAATGAATTTTTGTTCTTAGATCAAATTTATCAGTAAAACGAAACTATCAGTTTTATTTCTTCTTCATTTTCTCGAAAGCTATTAGACATATTGGAAATGTCATTGCAGCATCTGATAGACTTTATTATACTCTACAACTGTCATTATGAATATTTGTTCTATGACTAATAATCACGCAATAATATAAAACCGTATCTTTTTTCCAAAATATAACTTTCTTCCTCATTTTCTCGAAAGCCATTAGAGATATTGGAAATATCATTGCTGCATCTGATAGACCTAATTAAACTCTAGTTTTGCCATTATGAATATATATTCGTTCTATGTATAATAATTACGCAGTAAAATTAAACCGTATCTTTTTTTTCCAAAAAATAGATTTCGTTCTAATTTTCTTGGAAGCTATTAGAGATAATGGAAATATCATTGCAGTATCTGATAGACCTAATAAAACTCTACAACTGTCATAATGAATATTTTTTCTATAAATAATAATTACGCAGTAAAATTAAACCGTATCTTTGAAAAAAAAAATAGATTTCGTTCTAATTTTTTCGGAAGCTATTAGAGATATTGGAAATATCATTGCAGTCTCTGATAGAACTAATTAAACTCTACAACTGTCATAATGAGTATTTATCCTATGTATAATAATTACTCAGTAAAATTAAACCATATCTTTTTTCCAAACAATAGATTTCGTTCTAATTTTCTTGGAAGCTATTAGAGATATTGGAAATATCATGTTTGCAACTGATAGACCTATTTAAACTCTACAACTAACATAATGAATTTGTTCTATGTATAATAATTATGCAGTAAAATTAAACCGTATCTTTTTTTCCAAAAAATAGATTTGATTCTAATTTTCTCGGAAGCTATTAGAGATATTGAAAATATCATTGCAGCATCTGATAGAACTAATTAAACTCTACAACTGTCATAATGAATATTTATTCTATGTATAATAATTACGCAGTAAAATTAAACCATATCTTTTTTCCAAAAAAATAGATTTCGTTCTAATTTTCATGGAAGCTATTAGAGATAATGGAAATATCATTGCAGCATCTGATAGACCTAATAAAACTCTACAACTGTCATAATGAATATTTGTTCTATGTATAATAATTACGCAGTAAAATTAAACCGTATCTTTAAAAGAAAATTAGATTTCGTTCTAATTTTCTCGGAAGCTATTAGAGATATTGGAAATATCATTGCAGCATCTGATATAACTAATTAAACTCTACAAATGTCATAATGAATATTTATTCTATGTATAATAATTACGCAGTAAAATTAAACCATATCTTTTTTCCAAAAAATAAATTTTGTTCTAATTATCTTGGAAGCTATTAGAGATATTGGAAATATCATGGTTGCACCTAATAGACCTATTTAAACTCTACAACTGACATAATGAATATTTGTTCTATGTATAATAATTACGCAGTAAAATTAAACCGTATCTTTTTTTTCCAAAAAATAGATTTAATTCTAATTTTCTCGAAAGCTATTAGAGATATTGGTAATATCATTGCAGCATCTGATAGACCTAATTAAACTCTACAACTATCACAATGAATATTTGTTCTTAGATCAAATTTAGCTGTAAAATGAAACTATCACTTTTTTTTTCTTCCTCATTTTCTCGAAAGCTATTAGACATATTGGAAATGTCATTGCAGCATCTGATAAACCTTATTATACTCTACAACTGTCATTATGAATATTTGTTCTATGACTAATAATTACGCAATAATATAAAACCGTTTCTTTTTTTCCAATATATAACTTTCCTCCTCATTTTCTCGAAAGCCATTAGAAATATTTGAAATATCATTGCTGCATCTGATAGACCTAATTAAACTCTACAATTGCCATTATGAATATTTGTTCTATGTATAATAATTACGCAATAAAATTAAACCGTATCTTTTTTTCCAAAAAATAGATTTCATTCTAATTTTCTCGGAAGCTATTAGAGATATTGAAAATATCATTGCGGCATCTGATAGAACTAATTAAAATGTACAACTGTCATAATGAATATTTATTCTATGTATAATAATTACGCAGTAAAATTAAACCATATTTTTTTTCCAGAAAATAGATTTCGTTCTAATTTTCTTGGAAGCTATTAGAGATAATGGAAATATCATTGCGGCATCTGATAGACCTAATAAAACTCTACAACTGTCATAATAAATATTTGTTCTATAAATAATAATTACGCAGTAAAATTAAACCGTATCTTTAAAAGAAAAATAGATTTCGTTCTAATTTTCTCGGAAGCTATTAGAGATATTGGAAATATCATTGCAGCATCTGATAGAACTAATTAAACTCTACAAATGTCATAATGAATATTTATTCTATGTATAATAATTACGCAGTAAAATTAAACCATATCTTTTTTCCAAAAAATAGATTTCGTTATAATTATCTTGGAAGCTATTAGAGATATTGGAAATATCATGGCTGCACCTAATAGATCTATTTAAACTCTAAAATTGACATAATGAATATTTGTTCTATGTATAATAATTACGCAGTAAAATTAAACCGTATCTTTTTTTCCAAAAAATAGATTTGATTCTAATTTTCTCGAAAGCTATTAGAGATATTGGTAATATCATTGCAGCATCTGATAGACCTAATTAAACTCTACAACTGTCACAATGAATATTTGTTCTTAGATCAAATTTAGCAGTAAAATGAAACTATCACTTTTTTTTTCTTCCTCATTTTCTCGAAAGCTATTAGACATATTGGAAATGTCATTGCAGCATCTGATAAACCTTATTATACTCTACAACTGTCATTATGAATATTTGTTCTATGACTAATAATTACGCAATAATATAAAACCGTATCTTTTTTCCAAAATATAACTTTCTTCCTCATTTTCTCGAAAGCCATTAGAGATATTTGAAATATCATTGCTGCATCTGATAGATCTAATTAAACTCTACAATTACCATTATGAATATTCGTTCTATGTATAATAATTACGCAGTAAAATTAAACCGTATCTTTTTTTTTCCAAAAAATAGATTTCGTTCTAATTTTCTTGGAAGCTATTAGATATAATGGAAATATCATTGCAGCATCTGATGGACCTAATAAAACTCTACAACTGTCATAATGAATATTTGTTCTATGAATAATAATTACGCAGTAAAATTAAACCGTATCTTTATAAAAAATAGATTTCGTTCTAATATTCTCGGAAGCTATTAGAGATAATGGAAATATCATTGCAGCATCTGATAGAACTAATTAAACTCTACAATTGTCATAATAAATATTTATTCTATGTATAATAATTACGCAGTAAAATTAAACCATATCTTTTTTCCAAAAAATATTTTTCGTTCTAATTTTCTTGGAAGCTATTAGAGATATTGGAAATATCATGTTTGCACTTGATAGATCTATCTAAACTCTACAACTGACATAATGAATATTTGTTCTATGTATAATAATTACGCAGTAAAATTAAACCGTATCGTTTTTTCCAAAAAATTAATTTCGTTATAATTTTCTCAGAAGCTTTTAGAGATATTGGTAATATTATTGCAGCATCTGATAGACCTAATTAAACTCTACAACTGTCATAATGAATTTTTGTTCTTAGATCAAATTTATCAGTAAAACGAAACTACCAGTTTTATTTCTTCTTCATTTTCTCGAAAGCTATTAGACATATTGGAAATGTCATTGCAGCATCTGATAGACTTTATTATACTCTACAACTGTCATTATGAATATTTGTTCTATGACTAATAATCACGCAATAATATAAAACCGTATCTTTTTTCCAAAATATAACTTTCTTCCTCATTTTCTCGAAAGCCATTAGAGATATTGGAAATATCATTGCTGCATCTGATAGACCTAATTAAACTCTAGTTTTGCCATTATGAATATATATTCGTTCTATGTATAATAATTACGCAGTAAAATTAAACCGTATCTTTTTTTTCCAAAAAATAGATTTCGTTCTAATTTTCTTGGAAGCTATTAGAGATAATGGAAATATCATTGCAGTATCTGATAGACCTAATAAAACTCTACAACTGTCATAATGAATATTTTCTCTATAAATAATAATTACGCAGTAAAATTAAACCGTATCTTTGAAAAAAAAAATAGATTTCGTTCTAATTTTTTCGGAAGCTATTAGAGATATTGGAAATATCATTGCAGTCTCTGATAGAACTAATTAAACTCTACAACTGTCATAATGAGTATTTATCCTATGTATAATAATTACTCAGTAAAATTAAACCATATCTTTTTTCCAAACAATAGATTTCGTTCTAATTTTCTTGGAAGCTATTAGAGATATTGGAAATATCATGTTTGCAACTGATAGACCTATTTAAACTCTACAACTAACATAATGAATATTTGTTCTATGTATAATAATTATGCAGTAAAATTAAACCGTATCTTTTTTTCCAAAAAATAGATTTGATTCTAATTTTCTCGGAAGCTATTAGAGATATTGAAAATATCATTGCAGCATCTGATAGAACTAATTAAACTCTACAACTGTCATAATGAATATTTATTCTATGTATAATAATTACGCAGTAAAATTAAACCATATCTTTTTTCCAAAAAAATAGATTTCGTTCTAATTTTCATGGAAGCTATTAGAGATAATGGAAATATCATTGCAGCATCTGATAGACCTAATAAAACTCTACAACTGTCATAATGAATATTTGTTCTATGTATAATAATTACGCAGTAAAATTAAACCGTATCTTTAAAAGAAAAATAGATTTCGTTCTAATTTTCTCGGAAGCTATTAGAGATATTGGAAATATCATTGCAGCATCTGATAGAACTAATTAAACTCTACAAATGTCATAATGAATATTTATTCTATGTATAATAATTACGCAGTAAAATTAAACCATATCTTTTTTCCAAAAAATAAATTTTGTTCTAATTATCTTGGAAGCTATTAGAGATATTGGAAATATCATGGTTGCACCTAATAGACCTATTTAAACTCTACATCTGACATAATGAATATTTGTTCTATGTATAATAATTACGCAGTAAAATTAAACCGTATCTTTTTTTTCCAAAAAATAGATTTAATTCTAATTTTCTCGAAAGCTATTAGAGATATTGGTAATATCATTGCAGCATCTGATAGACCTAATTAAACTCTACAACTATCACAATGAATATTTGTTCTTAGATCAAATTTAGCTGTAAAATGAAACTATCACTTTTTTTTTCTTCCTCATTTTCTCGAAAGCTATTAGACATATTGGAAATGTCATTGACACATCTGATAAACCTTATTATACTCTACAACTGTCATTATGAATATTTGTTCTATGACTAATAATTACGCAATAATATAAAACCGTTTCTTTTTTTCCAATATATAACTTTCCTCCTCATTTTCTCGAAAGCCATTAGAAATATTTGAAATATCATTGCTGCATCTGATAGACCTAATTAAACTCTACAATTGCCATTATGAATATTTGTTCTATGTATAATAATTACGCAGTAAAATTAAACCGTATCTTTTTTTTCCAAAAAATAGATTTCATTCTAATTTTCTCGGAAGCTATTAGAGATATTGAAAATATCATTGCAGCATCTGATAGAACTAATTAAAATCTACAACTGTCATAATGAATATTTATTCTATGTATAATAATTACGCAGTAAAATTAAACCATATTTTTTTTCCAAAAAATAGGTTTCGTTCTAATTTTCTTGGAAGCTATTAGAGATAATGGAAATATCATTGCAGCATCTGATAGACCTAATAAAACTCTACAACTGTCATAATAAATATTTGTTCTATAAATAATAATTACGCAGTAAAATTAAACCGTATCTTTAAAAGAAAAATAGATTTCGTTCTAATTTTCTCGGAAGCTATTAGAGATATTGGAAATATCATTGCAGCATCTGATAGAACTAATTAAACTCTACAAATGTCATAATGAATATTTATTCTATGTATAATAATTACGCAGTAAAATTAAACCATATCTTTTTTCCAAAAAATAGATTTCGTTATAATTATCTTGGAAGCTATTAGAGATATTGGAAATATCATGGCTGCACCTAATAGATCTATTTAAACTCTAAAATTGACATAATGAATATTTGTTCTATGTATAATAATTACGCAGTAAAATTAAACCGTATCTTTTTTTCCAAAAAATAGATTTCATTCTAATTTTCTCGAAAGCTATTAGAGATATTGGTAATATCATTGCAGCATCTGATAGACCTAATTAAACTCTACAACTGTCACAATGAATATTTGTTCTTAGATCAAATTTAGCAGTAAAATGAAACTATCACTTTTTTTTTCTTCCTCATTTTCTCGAAAGCTATTAGACATATTGGAAATGTCATTGCAGCATCTGATAAACCTTATTATACTCTACAACTGTCATTATGAATATTTGTTCTATGACTAATAATTACGCAATAATATAAAACCGTATCTTTTTTCCAAAATATAACTTTCTTCCTCATTTTCTCGAAAGCCATTAGAGATATTTGAAATATCATTGCTGCATCTGATAGATCTAATTAAACTCTACAATTACCATTATGAATATTCGTTCTATGTATAATAATTACGCAGTAAAATTAAACCGTATCTTTTTTTTTCCAAAAAATAGATTTCGTTCTAATTTTCTTGGAAGCTATTAGATATAATGGAAATATCATTGCAGCATCTGATGGACCTAATAAAACTCTACAACTGTCATAATGAATATTTGTTCTATGAATAATAATTACGCAGTAAAATTAAACCGTATCTTTATAAAAAATAGATTTCGTTCTAATATTCTCGGAAGCTATTAGAGATATTGGAAATATCATTGCAGCATCTGATAGAACTAATTAAACTCTACAATTGTCATAATAAATATTTATTCTATGTATAATAATTACGCAGTAAAATTAAACCATATCTTTTTTCCAAAAAATATTTTTCGTTCTAATTTTCTTGGAAGCTATTAGAGATATTGGAAATATCATGTTTGCACTTGATAGATCTATCTAAACTCTACAACTGACATAATGAATATTTGCTCTATGTATAATAATTACGCAGTAAAATTAAACCGTATCTTTTTTTCCAAAAAATTAATTTCGTTATAATTTTCTCAGAAGCTTTTAGAGATATTGGTAATATTATTGCAGCATCTGATAGACCTAATTAAACTCTACAACTGTCATAATGAATTTTTGTTCTTAGATCAAATTTATCAGTAAAACGAAACTATCAGTTTTATTTCTTCTTCATTTTCTCGAAAGCTATTAGACATATTGGAAATGTCATTGCAGCATCTGATAGACTTTATTATACTCTACAACTGTCATTATGAATATTTGTTCTATGACTAATAATCACGCAATAATATAAAACCGTATCTTTTTTCCAAAATATAACTTTCTTCCTCATTTTCTCGAAAGCCATTAGAGATATTGGAAATATCATTGCTGCATCTGATAGACCTAATTAAACTCTAGTTTTGCCATTATGAATATATATTCGTTCTATGTATAATAATTACGCAGTAAAATTAAACCGTATCTTTTTTTTCCAAAAAATAGATTTCGTTCTAATTTTCTTGGAAGCTATTAGAGATAATGGAAATATCATTGCAGTATCTGATAGACCTAATAAAACTCTACAACTCTCATAATGAATATTTTTTCTATAAATAATAATTACGCAGTAAAATTAAACCGTATCTTTGAAAAAAAAAATAGATTTCGTTCTAATTTTTTCGGAAGCTATTAGAGATATTGGAAATATCATTGCAGTCTCTGATAGAACTAATTAAACTCTACAACTGTCATAATGAGTATTTATCCTATGTATAATAATTACTCAGTAAAATTAAACCATATCTTTTTTCCAAACAATAGATTTCGTTCTAATTTTCTTGGAAGCTATTAGAGATATTGGAAATATCATGTTTGCAACTGATAGACCTATTTAAACTCTACAACTAACATAATGAATATTTGTTCTATGTATAATAATTATGCAGTAAAATTAAACCGTATCTTTTTTTCCAAAAAATAGATTTGATTCTAATTTTCTCGGAAGCTATTAGAGATATTGAAAATATCATTGCAGCATCTGATAGAACTAATTAAACTCTACAACTGTCATAATGAATATTTATTCTATGTATAATAATTACGCAGTAAAATTAAACCATATCTTTTTTCCAAAAAAATAGATTTCGTTCTAATTTTCATGGAAGCTATTAGAGATAATGGAAATATCATTGCAGCATCTGATAGACCTAATAAAACTCTACAACTGTCATAATGAATATTTGTTCTATGTATAATAATTACGCAGTAAAATTAAACCGTATCTTTAAAAGAAAAATAGATTTCGTTCTAATTTTCTCGGAAGCTATTAGAGATATTGGAAATATCATTGCAGCATCTGATAGAACTAATTAAACTCTACAAATGTCATAATGAATATTTATTCTATGTATAATAATTACGCAGTAAAATTAAACCATATCTTTTTTCCAAAAAAAAAATTTTGTTCTAATTATCTTGGAAGCTATTAGAGATATTGGAAATATCATGGTTGCACCTAATAGACCTATTTAAACTCTACAACTGACATAATGAATATTTGTTCTATGTATAATAATTACGCAGTAAAATTAAACCGTATCTTTTTTTTCCAAAAAATAGATTTAATTCTAATTTTCTCGAAAGCTATTAGAGATATTGGTAATATCATTGCAGCATCTGATAGACCTAATTAAACTCTACAACTGTCACAATGAATATTTGTTCTTAGATCAAATTTAGCTGTAAAATGAAACTATCACTTTTTTTTTCTTCCTCATTTTCTCGAAAGCTATTAGACATATTGGAAATGTCATTGACACATCTGATAAACCTTATTATACTCTACAACTGTCATTATGAATATTTGTTCTATGACTAATAATTACGCAATAATATAAAACCGTTTCTTTTTTTCCAATATATAACTTTCCTCCTCATTTTCTCGAAAGCCATTAGAAATATTTGAAATATCATTGCTGCATCTGATAGACCTAATTAAACTCTACAATTGCCATTATGAATATTTGTTCTATGTATAATAATTACGCAGTAAAATTAAACCGTATCTTTTTTTCCAAAAAATAGATTTCATTCTAATTTTCTCGGAAGCTATTAGAGATATTGAAAATATCATTGCAGCATCTGATAGAACTAATTAAAATCTACAACTGTCATAATGAATATTTATTCTATGTATAATAATTACGCAGTAAAATTAAACCATATTTTTTTTCCAAAAAATAGGTTTCGTTCTAATTTTCTTGGAAGCTATTAGAGATAATGGAAATATCATTGCAGCATCTGATAGACCTAATAAAACTCTACAACTGTCATAATAAATATTTGTTCTATAAATAATAATTACGCAGTAAAATTAAACCGTATCTTTAAAAGAAAAATAGATTTCGTTCTAATTTTCTCGGAAGCTATTAGAGATATTGGAAATATCATTGCAGCATCTGATAGAACTAATTAAACTCTACAAATGTCATAATGAATATTTATTCTATGTATAATAATTACGCAGTAAAATTAAACCATATCTTTTTTCCAAAAAATAGATTTCGTTATAATTATCTTGGAAGCTATTAGAGATATTGGAAATATCATGGCTGCACCTAATAGATCTATTTAAACTCTAAAATTGACATAATGAATATTTGTTCTATGTATAATAATTACGCAGTAAAATTAAACCGTATCTTTTTTTCCAAAAAATAGATTTGATTCTAATTTTCTCGAAAGCTATTAGAGATATTGGTAATATCATTGCAGCATCTGATAGACCTAATTAAACTCTACAACTGTCACAATGAATATTTGTTCTTAGATCAAATTTAGCAGTAAAATGAAACTATCACTTTTTTTTTCTTCCTCATTTTCTCGAAAGCTATTAGACATATTGGAAATATCATTGCAGCATCTGATAAACCTTATTATACTCTACAAATGTCATTATGAATATTTGTTCTATGACTAATAATTACGCAATAATATAAAACCGTATCTTTTTTCCAAAATATAACTTTCTTCCTCATTTTCTCGAAAGCCATTAGAGATATTTGAAATATCATTGCTGCATCTGATAGATCTAATTAAACTCTACAATTACCATTATGAATATTCGTTCTATGTATAATAATTACGCAGTAAAATTAAACCGTATCTTTTTTTTTCCAAAAAATAGATTTCGTTCTAATTTTCTTGGAAGCTATTAGATATAATGGAAATATCATTGCAGCATCTGATGGACCTAATAAAACTCTACAACTGTCATAATGAATATTTGTTCTATGAATAATAATTACGCAGTAAAATTAAACCGTATCTTTATAAAAAATAGATTTCGTTCTAATATTCTCGGAAGCTATTAGAGATATTGGAAATATCATTGCAGCATCTGATAGAACTAATTAAACTCTACAATTGTCATAATAAATATTTATTCTATGTATAATAATTACGCAGTAAAATTAAACCATATCTTTTTTCCAAAAAATATTTTTCGTTCTAATTTTCTTGGAAGCTATTAGAGATATTGGAAATATCATGTTTGCACTTGATAGATCTATCTAAACTCTACAACTGACATAATGAATATTTGTTCTATGTATAATAATTACGCAGTAAAATTAAACCGTATCTTTTTTTCCAAAAAATTAATTTCGTTATAATTTTCTCAGAAGCTTTTAGAGATATTGGTAATATTATTGCAGCATCTGATAGACCTAATTAAACTCTACAACTGTCATAATGAATTTTTGTTCTTAGATCAAATTTATCAGTAAAACGAAACTATCAGTTTTATTTCTTCTTCATTTTCTCGAAAGCTATTAGACATATTGGAAATGTCATTGCAGCATCTGATAGACTTTATTATACTCTACAACTGTCATTATGAATATTTGTTCTATGACTAATAATCACGCAATAATATAAAACCGTATCTTTTTTCCAAAATATAACTTTCTTCCTCATTTTCTCGAAAGCCATTAGAGATATTGGAAATATCATTGCTGCATCTGATAGACCTAATTAAACTCTAGTTTTGCCATTATGAATATATATTCGTTCTATGTATAATAATTACGCAGTAAAATTAAACCGTATCTTTTTTTTCCAAAAAATAGATTTCGTTCTAATTTTCTTGGAAGCTATTAGAGATAATGGAAATATCATTGCAGTATCTGATAGACCTAATAAAACTCTACAACTGTCATAATGAATATTTTTTCTATAAATAATAATTACGCAGTAAAATTAAACCGTATCTTTGAAAAAAAAAATAGATTTCGTTCTAATTTTTTCGGAAGCTATTAGAGATATTGGAAATATCATTGCAGTCTCTGATAGAACTAATTAAACTCTACAACTGTCATAATGAGTATTTATCCTATGTATAATAATTACTCAGTAAAATTAAACCATATCTTTTTTCCAAACAATAGATTTCGTTCTAATTTTCTTGGAAGCTATTAGAGATATTGGAAATATCATGTTTGCAACTGATAGACCTATTTAAACTCTACAACTAACATAATGAATATTTGTTCTATGTATAATAATTATGCAGTAAAATTAAACCGTATCTTTTTTTCCAAAAAATAGATTTGATTCTAATTTTCTCGGAAGCTATTAGAGATATTGAAAATATCATTGCAGCATCTGATAGAACTAATTAAACTCTACAACTGTCATAATGAATATTTATTCTATGTATAATAATTACGCAGTAAAATTAAACCATATCTTTTTTCCAAAAAAATAGATTTCGTTCTAATTTTCATGGAAGCTATTAGAGATAATGGAAATATCATTGCAGCATCTGATAGACCTAATAAAACTCTACAACTGTCATAATGAATATTTGTTCTATGTATAATAATTACGCAGTAAAATTAAACCGTATCTTTAAAAGAAAAATAGATTTCGTTCTAATTTTCTCGGAAGCTATTAGAGATATTGGAAATATCATTGCAGCATCTGATATAACTAATTAAACTCTACAAATGTCATAATGAATATTTATTCTATGTATAATAATTACGCAGTAAAATTAAACCATATCTTTTTTCCAAAAAATAAATTTTGTTCTAATTATCTTGGAAGCTATTAGAGATATTGGAAATATCATGGTTGCACCTAATAGACCTATTTAAACTCTACAACTGACATAATGAATATTTGTTCTATGTATAATAATTACGCAGTAAAATTAAACCGTATCTTTTTTTTCCAAAAAATAGATTTAATTCTAATTTTCTCGAAAGCTATTAGAGATATTGGTAATATCATTGCAGCATCTGATAGACCTAATTAAACTCTACAACTATCACAATGAATATTTGTTCTTAGATCAAATTTAGCTGTAAAATGAAACTATCACTTATTTTTTCTTCCTCATTTTCTCGAAAGCTATTAGACATATTGGAAATGTCATTGACACATCTGATAAACCTTATTATACTCTACAACTGTCATTATGAATATTTGTTCTATGACTAATAATTACGCAATAATATAAAACCGTTTCTTTTTTTCCAATATATAACTTTCCTCCTCATTTTCTCGAAAGCCATTAGAAATATTTGAAATATCATTGCTGCATCTGATAGACCTAATTAAACTCTACAATTGCCATTATGAATATTTGTTCTATGTATAATAATTACGCAGTAAAATTAAACCGTATCTTTTTTTCCAAAAAATAGATTTCATTCTAATTTTCTCGGAAGCTATTAGAGATATTGAAAATATCATTGCAGCATCTGATAGAACTAATTAAAATCTACAACTGTCATAATGAATATTTATTCTATGTATAATAATTACGCAGTAAAATTAAACCATATTTTTTTTCCAAAAAATAGATTTCGTTCTAATTTTCTTGGAAGCTATTAGAGATAATGGAAATATCATTGCAGCATCTGATAGACCTAATAAAACTCTACAACTGTCATAATAAATATTTGTTCTATAAATAATAATTACGCAGTAAAATTAAACCGTATCTTTAAAAGAAAAATAGATTTCGTTCTAATTTTCTCGGAAGCTATTAGAGATATTGGAAATATCATTGCAGCATCTGATATAACTAATTAAACTCTACAAATGTCATAATGAATATTTATTCTATGTATAATAATTACGCAGTAAAATTAAACCATATCTTTTTTCCAAAAAATAGATTTCGTTATAATTATCTTGGAAGCTATTAGAGATATTGGAAATATCATGGCTGCACCTAATAGATCTATTTAAACTCTAAAATTGACATAATGAATATTTGTTCTATGTATAATAATTACGCAGTAAAATTAAACCGTATCTTTTTTTCCAAAAAATAGATTTCATTCTAATTTTCTCGAAAGCTATTAGAGATATTGGTAATATCATTGCAGCATCTGATAGACCTAATTAAACTCTACAACTGTCAAAATGAATATTTGTTCTTAGATCAAATTTAGCAGTAAAATGAAACTATCACTTTTTTTTTCTTCATCATTTTCTCGAAAGCTATTAGACATATTGGAAATGTCATTGCAGCATCTGATAAACCTTATTATACTCTACAACTGTCATTATGAATATTTGTTCTATGACTAATAATTACGCAATAATATAAAACCGTATCTTTTTTCCAAAATATAACTTTCTTCCTCATTTTCTCGAAAGCCATTAGAGATATTTGAAATATCATTGCTGCATCTGATAGATCTAATTAAACTCTACAATTACCATTATGAATATTCGTTCTATGTATAATAATTACGCAGTAAAATTAAACCGTATCTTTTTTTTTCCAAAAAATAGATTTCGTTCTAATTTTCTTGGAAGCTATTAGATATAATGGAAATATCATTGCAGCATCTGATGGACCTAATAAAACTCTACAACTGTCATAATGAATATTTGTTCTATGAATAATAATTACGCAGTAAAATTAAACCGTATCTTTATAAAAAATAGATTTCGTTCTAATATTCTCGGAAGCTATTAGAGATATTGGAAATATCATTGCAGCATCTGATAGAACTAATTAAACTCTACAATTGTCATAATAAATATTTATTCTATGTATAATAATTACGCAGTAAAATTAAACCATATCTTTTTTCCAAAAAATATTTTTCGTTCTAATTTTCTTGGAAGCTATTAGAGATATTGGAAATATCATGTTTGCACTTGATAGATCTATCTAAACTCTACAACTGACATAATGAATATTTGTTCTATGTATAATAATTACGCAGTAAAATTAAACCGTATCTTTTTTTCCAAAAAATTAATTTCGTTATAATTTTCTCAGAAGCTTTTAGAGATATTGGTAATATTATTGCAGCATCTGATAGACCTAATTAAACTCTACAACTGTCATAATGAATTTTTGTTCTTAGATCAAATTTATCAGTAAAACGAAACTATCAGTTTTATTTCTTCTTCATTTTCTCGAAAGCTATTAGACATATTGGAAATGTCATTGCAGCATCTGATAGACTTTATTATACTCTACAACTGTCATAATGAATATTTGTTTTATGTATAATAATTACGCAGTAAAATTAAACCGTATCTTTAAAAGAAAAATAGATTTCGTTCTAATTTTCTCGGAAGCTATTAGAGATATTGGAAATATCATTGCAGCATCTGATATAACTAATTAAACTCTACAAATATCATAATGAATATTTATTCTATGTATAATAATTACGCAGTAAAATTAAACCATATCTTTTTTCCAAAAAATAAATTTTGTTCTAATTATCTTGGAAGCTATTAGAGATATTGGAAATATCATGGTTGCACCTAATAGACCTATTTAAACTCTACAACTGACATAATGAATATTTGTTCTATGTATAATAATTACGCAGTAAAATTAAACCGTATCTTTTTTTTCCAAAAAATAGATTTAATTCTAATTTTCTCGAAAGCTATTAGAGATATTGGTAATATCATTGCAGCATCTGATAGACCTAATTAAACTCTACAACTATCACAATGAATATTTGTTCTTAGATCAAATTTAGCTGTAAAATGAAACTATCACTTTTTTTTTCTTCCTCATTTTCTCGAAAGCTATTAGACATATTGGAAATGTCATTGCAGCATCTGATAAACCTTATTATACTCTACAACTGTCATTATGAATATTTGTTCTATGACTAATAATTACGCAATAATATAAAACCGTTTCTTTTTTTCCAATATATAACTTTCCTCCTCATTTTCTCGAAAGCCATTAGAAATATTTGAAATATCATTGCTGCATCTGATAGACCTAATTAAACTCTACAATTGCCATTATGAATATTTGTTCTATGTATAATAATTACGCAGTAAAATTAAACCGTATCTTTTTTTCCAAAAAATAGATTTCATTCTAATTTTCTAGGAAGCTATTAGAGATATTGAAAATATCATTGCAGCATCTGATAGAACTAATTAAAATCTACAACTGTCATAATGAATATTTATTCTATGTATAATAATTACGCAGTAAAATTAAACCATATTTTTTTTCCAAAAAATAGATTTCGATCTAATTTTCTTGGAAGCTATTAGAGATAATGGAAATATCATTGCAGCATCTGATAGACCTAATAAAACTCTACAACTGTCATAATAAATATTTGTTCTATAAATAATAATTACGCAGTAAAATTAAACCGTATCTTTAAAAGAAAAATAGATTTCGTTCTAATTTTCTCGGAAGCTATTAGAGATATTGGAAATATCATTGCAGCATCTGATAGAACTAATTAAACTCTACAAATGTCATAATGAATATTTATTCTATGTATAATAATTACGCAGTAAAATTAAACCATATCTTTTTTCCAAAAAATAGATTTCGTTATAATTATCTTGGAAGCTATTAGAGATATTGGAAATATCATGGCTGCACCTAATAGATCTATTTAAACTCTAAAATTGACATAATGAATATTTGTTCTATGTATAATAATTACGCAGTAAAATTAAACCGTATCTTTTTTTCCAAAAAATAGATTTCATTCTAATTTTCTCGAAAGCTATTAGAGATATTGGTAATATCATTGCAGCATCTGATAGACCTAATTAAACTCTACAACTGTCACAATGAATATTTGTTCTTAGATCAAATTTAGCAGTAAAATGAAACTATCACTTTTTTTTTCTTCCTCATTTTCTCGAAAGCTATTAGACATATTGGAAATGTCATTGCAGCATCTGATAAACCTTATTATACTCTACAACTGTCATTATGAATATTTGTTCTATGACTAATAATTACGCAATAATATAAAACCGTATCTTTTTTCCAAAATATAACTTTCTTCCTCATTTTCTCGAAAGCCATTAGAGATATTTGAAATATCATTGCTGCATCTGATAGATCTAATTAAACTCTACAATTACCATTATGAATATTCGTTCTATGTATAATAATTACGCAGTAAAATTAAACCGTATCTTTTTTTTTCCAAAAAATAGATTTCGTTCTAATTTTCTTGGAAGCTATTAGATATAATGGAAATATCATTGCAGCATCTGATGGACCTAATAAAACTCTACAACTGTCATAATGAATATTTGTTCTATGAATAATAATTACGCAGTAAAATTAAACCGTATCTTTATAAAAAATAGATTTCGTTCTAATATTCTCGGAAGCTATTAGAGATATTGGAAATATCATTGCAGCATCTGATAGAACTAATTAAACTCTACAATTGTCATAATAAATATTTATTCTATGTATAATAATTACGCAGTAAAATTAAACCATATCTTTTTTCCAAAAAATATTTTTCGTTCTAATTTTCTTGGAAGCTATTAGAGATATTGGAAATATCATGTTTGCACTTGATAGATCTATCTAAACTCTACAACTGACATAATGAATATTTGTTCTATGTATAATAATTACGCAGGAAAATTAAACCGTATCTTTTTTTCCAAAAAATTAATTTCGTTATAATTTTCTCAGAAGCTTTTAGAGATATTGGTAATATTATTGCAGCATCTGGTAGACCTAATTAAACTCTACAACTGTCATAATGAATTTTTGTTCTTAGATCAAATTTATCAGTAAAACGAAACTATCAGTTTTATTTCTTCTTCATTTTCTCGAAAGCTATTAGACATATTGGAAATGTCATTGCAGCATCTGATAGACTTTATTATACTCTACAACTGTCATTATGAATATTTGTTCTATGACTAATAATCACGCAATAATATAAAACCGTATCTTTTTTCCAAAATATAACTTTCTTCCTCATTTTCTCGAAAGCCATTAGAGATATTGGAAATATCATTGCTGCATCTGATAGACCTAATTAAACTCTAGTTTTGCCATTATGAATATATATTCGTTCTATGTATAATAATTACGCAGTAAAATTAAACCGTATCTTTTTTTTCCAAAAAATAGATTTCGTTCTAATTTTCTTGGAAGCTATTAGAGATAATGGAAATATCATTGCAGTATCTGATAGACCTAATAAAACTCTACAACTGTCATAATGAATATTTTTTCTATAAATAATAATTACGCAGTAAAATTAAACCGTATCTTTGAAAAAAAAAATAGATTTCGTTCTAATTTTTTCGGAAGCTATTAGAGATATTGGAAATATCATTGCAGTCTCTGATAGAACTAATTAAACTCTACAACTGTCATAATGAGTATTTATCCTATGTATAATAATTACTCAGTAAAATTAAACCATATCTTTTTTCCAAACAATAGATTTCGTTCTAATTTTCTTGGAAGCTATTAGAGATATTGGAAATATCATGTTTGCAACTGATAGACCTATTTAAACTCTACAACTAACATAATGAATATTTGTTCTATGTATAATAATTATGCAGTAAAATTAAACCGTATCTTTTTTTCCAAAAAATAGATTTGATTCTAATTTTCTCGGAAGCTATTAGAGATATTGAAAATATCATTGCAGCATCTGATAGAACTAATTAAACTCTACAACTGTCATAATGAATATTTATTCTATGTATAATAATTACGCAGTAAAATTAAACCATATCTTTTTTCCAAAAAAATAGATTTCGTTCTAATTTTCATGGAAGCTATTAGAGATAATGGAAATATCATTGCAGCATCTGATAGACCTAATAAAACTCTACAACTGTCATAATGAATATTTGTTCTATGTATAATAATTACGCAGTAAAATTAAACCGTATCTTTAAAAGAAAAATAGATTTCGTTCTAATTTTCTCGGAAGCTATTAGAGATATTGGAAATATCATTGCAGCATCTGATAGAACTAATTAAACTCTACAAATGTCATAATGAATATTTATTCTATGTATAATAATTACGCAGTAAAATTAAACCATATCTTTTTTCCAAAAAATAAATTTTGTTCTAATTATCTTGGAAGCTATTAGAGATATTGGAAATATCATGGTTGCACCTAATAGACCTATTTAAACTCTACAACTGACATAATGAATATTTGTTCTATGTATAATAATTACGCAGTAAAATTAAACCGTATCTTTTTTTTCCAAAAAATAGATTTAATTCTAATTTTCTCGAAAGCTATTAGAGATATTGGTAATATCATTGCAGCATCTGATAGACCTAATTAAACTCTACAACTATCACAATGAATATTTGTTCTTAGATCAAATTTAGCTGTAAAATGAAACTATCACTTTTTTTTTCTTCCTCATTTTCTCGAAAGCTATTAGACATATTGGAAATGTCATTGCAGCATCTGATAAACCTTATTATACTCTACAACTGTCATTATGAATATTTGTTCTATGACTAATAATTACGCAATAATATAAAACCGTTTCTTTTTTTCCAATATATAACTTTCCTCCTCATTTTCTCGAAAGCCATTAGAAATATTTGAAATATCATTGCTGCATCTGATAGACCTAATTAAACTCTACAATTGCCATTATGAATATTTGTTCTATGTATAATAATTACGCAGTAAAATTAAACCGTATCTTTTTTTCCAAAAAATAGATTTCATTCTAATTTTCTCGGAAGCTATTAGAGATATTGAAAATATCATTGCAGCATCTGATAGAACTAATTAAAATCTACAACTGTCATAATGAATATTTATTCTATGTATAATAATTACGCAGTAAAATTAAACCATATTTTTTTTCCAAAAAATAGGTTTCGTTCTAATTTTCTTGGAAGCTATTAGAGATAATGGAAATATCATTGCAGCATCTGATAGACCTAATAAAACTCTACAACTGTCATAATAAATATTTGTTCTATAAATAATAATTACGCAGTAAAATTAAACCGTATCTTTAAAAGAAAAATAGATTTCGTTCTAATTTTCTCGGAAGCTATTAGAGATATTGGAAATATCATTGCAGCATCTGATAGAACTAATTAAACTCTACAAATGTCATAATGAATATTTATTCTATGTATAATAATTACGCAGTAAAATTAAACCATATCTTTTTTCCAAAAAATAGATTTCGTTATAATTATCTTGGAAGCTATTAGAGATATTGGAAATATCATGGCTGCACCTAATAGATCTATTTAAACTCTAAAATTGACATAATGAATATTTGTTCTATGTATAATAATTACGCAGTAAAATTAAACCGTATCTTTTTTTCCAAAAAATAGATTTCATTCTAATTTTCTCGAAAGCTATTAGAGATATTGGTAATATCATTGCAGCATCTGATAGACCTAATTAAACTCTACAACTGTCACAATGAATATTTGTTCTTAGATCAAATTTAGCAGTAAAATGAAACTATCACTTTTTTTTTCTTCCTCATTTTCTCGAAAGCTATTAGACATATTGGAAATGTCATTGCAGCATCTGATAAACCTTATTATACTCTACAACTGTCATTATGAATATTTGTTCTATGACTAATAATTACGCAATAATATAAAACCGTATCTTTTTTCCAAAATATAACTTTCTTCCTCATTTTCTCGAAAGCCATTAGAGATATTTGAAATATCATTGCTGCATCTGATAGATCTAATTAAACTCTACAATTACCATTATGAATATTCGTTCTATGTATAATAATTACGCAGTAAAATTAAACCGTATCTTTTTTTTTCCAAAAAATAGATTTCGTTCTAATTTTCTTGGAAGCTATTAGATATAATGGAAATATCATTGCAGCATCTGATGGACCTAATAAAACTCTACAACTGTCATAATGAATATTTGTTCTATGAATAATAATTACGCAGTAAAATTAAACCGTATCTTTATAAAAAATAGATTTCGTTCTAATATTCTCGGAAGCTATTAGAGATATTGGAAATATCATTGCAGCATCTGATAGAACTAATTAAACTCTACAATTGTCATAATAAATATTTATTCTATGTATAATAATTACGCAGTAAAATTAAACCATATCTTTTTTCCAAAAAATATTTTTCGTTCTAATTTTCTTGGAAGCTATTAGAGATATTGGAAATATCATGTTTGCACTTGATAGATCTATCTAAACTCTACAACTGACATAATGAATATTTGTTCTATGTATAATAATTACGCAGTAAAATTAAACCGTATCTTTTTTTCCAAAAAATTAATTTCGTTATAATTTTCTCAGAAGCTTTTAGAGATATTGGTAATATTATTGCAGCATCTGGTAGACCTAATTAAACTCTACAACTGTCATAATGAATTTTTGTTCTTAGATCAAATTTATCAGTAAAACGAAACTATCAGTTTTATTTCTTCTTCATTTTCTCGAAAGCTATTAGACATATTGGAAATGTCATTGCAGCATCTGATAGACTTTATTATACTCTACAACTGTCATTATGAATATTTGTTCTATGACTAATAATCACGCAATAATATAAAACCGTATCTTTTTTCCAAAATATAACTTTCTTCCTCATTTTCTCGAAAGCCATTAGAGATATTGGAAATATCATTGCTGCATCTGATAGACCTAATTAAACTCTAGTTTTGCCATTATGAATATATATTCGTTCTATGTATAATAATTACGCAGTAAAATTAAACCGTATCTTTTTTTTCCAAAAAATAGATTTCGTTCTAATTTTCTTGGAAGCTATTAGAGATAATGGAAATATCATTGCAGTATCTGATAGACCTAATAAAACTCTACAACTGTCATAATGAATATTTTTTCTATAAATAATAATTACGCAGTAAAATTAAACCGTATCTTTGAAAAAAAAAATAGATTTCGTTCTAATTTTTTCGGAAGCTATTAGAGATATTGGAAATATCATTGCAGTCTCTGATAGAACTAATTAAACTCTACAACTGTCATAATGAGTATTTATCCTATGTATAATAATTACTCAGTAAAATTAAACCATATCTTTTTTCCAAACAATAGATTTCGTTCTAATTTTCTTGGAAGCTATTAGAGATATTGGAAATATCATGTTTGCAACTGATAGACCTATTTAAACTCTACAACTAACATAATGAATATTTGTTCTATGTATAATAATTATGCAGTAAAATTAAACCGTATCTTTTTTTCCAAAAAATAGATTTGATTCTAATTTTCTCGGAAGCTATTAGAGATATTGAAAATATCATTGCAGCATCTGATAGAACTAATTAAACTCTACAACTGTCATAATGAATATTTATTCTATGTATAATAATTACGCAGTAAAATTAAACCATATCTTTTTTCCAAAAAAATAGATTTCGTTCTAATTTTCATGGAAGCTATTAGAGATAATGGAAATATCATTGCAGCATCTGATAGACCTAATAAAACTCTACAACTGTCATAATGAATATTTGTTCTATGTATAATAATTACGCAGTAAAATTAAACCGTATCTTTAAAAGAAAAATAGATTTCGTTCTAATTTTCTCGGAAGCTATTAGAGATATTGGAAATATCATTGCAGCATCTGATAGAACTAATTAAACTCTACAAATGTCATAATGAATATTTATTCTATGTATAATAATTACGCAGTAAAATTAAACCATATCTTTTTTCCAAAAAATAGATTTCGTTATAATTATCTTGGAAGCTATTAGAGATATTGGAAATATCATGGCTGCACCTAATAGATCTATTTAAACTCTAAAATTGACATAATGAATATTTGTTCTATGTATAATAATTACGCAGTAAAATTAAACCGTATCTTTTTTTCCAAAAAATAGATTTGATTCTAATTTTCTCGAAAGCTATTAGAGATATTGGTAATATCATTGCAGCATCTGATAGACCTAATTAAACTCTACAACTGTCACAATGAATATTTGTTCTTAGATCAAATTTAGCAGTAAAATGAAACTATCACTTTTTTTTTCTTCCTCATTTTCTCGAAAGCTATTAGACATATTGGAAATGTCATTGCAGCATCTGATAAACCTTATTATACTCTACAACTGTCATTATGAATATTTGTTCTATGACTAATAATTACGCAATAATATAAAACCGTTTCTTTTTTTCCAATATATAACTTTCCTCCTCATTTTCTCGAAAGCCATTAGAAATATTTGAAATATCATTGCTGCATCTGATAGACCTAATTAAACTCTACAATTGCCATTATGAATATTTGTTCTATGTATAATAATTACGCAGTAAAATTAAACCGTATCTTTTTTTCCAAAAAATAGATTTCATTCTAATTTTCTCGGAAGCTATTAGAGATATTGAAAATATCATTGCAGCATCTGATAGAACTAATTAAAATCTACAACTGTCATAATGAATATTTATTCTATGTATAATAATTACGCAGTAAAATTAAACCATATTTTTTTTCCAAAAAATAGATTTCGTTCTAATTTTCTTGGAAGCTATTAGAGATAATGGAAATATCATTGCAGCATCTGATAGACCTAATAAAACTCTACAACTGTCATAATAAATATTTGTTCTATAAATAATAATTACGCAGTAAAATTAAACCGTATCTTTAAAAGAAAAATAGATTTCGTTCTAATTTTCTCGGAAGCTATTAGAGATATTGGAAATATCATTGCAGCATCTGATAGAACTAATTAAACTCTACAAATGTCATAATGAATATTTATTCTATGTATAATAATTACGCAGTAAAATTAAACCAAATCTTTTTTCCAAAAAATAGATTTCGTTATAATTATCTTGGAAGCTATTAGAGATATTGGAAATATCATGGCTGCACCTAATAGATCTATTTAAACTCTAAAATTGACATAATGAATATTTGTTCTATGTATAATAATTACGCAGTAAAATTAAACCGTATCTTTTTTTCCAAAAAATAGATTTCATTCTAATTTTCTCGAAAGCTATTAGAGATATTGGTAATATCATTGCAGCATCTGATAGACCTAATTAAACTCTACAACTGTCACAATGAATATTTGTTCTTAGATCAAATTTAGCAGTAAAATGAAACTATCACTTTTTTTTTCTTCCTCATTTTCTCGAAAGCTATTAGACATATTGGAAATGTCATTGCAGCATCTGATAAACCTTATTATACTCTACAACTGTCATTATGAATATTTGTTCTATGACTAATAATTACGCAATAATATAAAACCGTATCTTTTTTCCAAAATATAACTTTCTTCCTCATTTTCTCGAAAGCCATTAGAGATATTTGAAATATCATTGCTGCATCTGATAGATCTAATTAAACTCTACAATTACCATTATGAATATTCGTTCTATGTATAATAATTACGCAGTAAAATTAAACCGTATCTTTTTTTTTCCAAAAAATAGATTTCGTTCTAATTTTCTTGGAAGCTATTAGATATAATGGAAATATCATTGCAGCATCTGATGGACCTAATAAAACTCTACAACTGTCATAATGAATATTTGTTCTATGAATAATAATTACGCAGTAAAATTAAACCGTATCTTTATAAAAAATAGATTTCGTTCTAATATTCTCGGAAGCTATTAGAGATATTGGAAATATCATTGCAGCATCTGATAGAACTAATTAAACTCTACAATTGTCATAATAAATATTTATTCTATGTATAATAATTACGCAGTAAAATTAAACCATATCTTTTTTCCAAAAAATATTTTTCGTTCTAATTTTCTTGGAAGCTATTAGAGATATTGGAAATATCATGTTTGCACTTGATAGATCTATCTAAACTCTACAACTGACATAATGAATATTTGTTCTATGTATAATAATTACGCAGTAAAATTAAACCGTATCTTTTTTTCCAAAAAATTAATTTCGTTATAATTTTCTCAGAAGCTTTTAGAGATATTGGTAATATTATTGCAGCATCTGGTAGACCTAATTAAACTCTACAACTGTCATAATGAATTTTTGTTCTTAGATCAAATTTATCAGTAAAACGAAACTATCAGTTTTATTTCTTCTTCATTTTCTCGAAAGCTATTAGACATATTGGAAATGTCATTGCAGCATCTGATAGACTTTATTATACTCTACAACTGTCATTATGAATATTTGTTCTATGACTAATAATCACGCAATAATATAAAACCGTATCTTTTTTCCAAAATATAACTTTCTTCCTCATTTTCTCGAAAGCCATTAGAGATATTGGAAATATCATTGCTGCATCTGATAGACCTAATTAAACTCTAGTTTTGCCATTATGAATATATATTCGTTCTATGTATAATAATTACGCAGTAAAATTAAACCGTATCTTTTTTTTCCAAAAAATAGATTTCGTTCTAATTTTCTTGGAAGCTATTAGAGATAATGGAAATATCATTGCAGTATCTGATAGACCTAATAAAACTCTACAACTGTCATAATGAATATTTTTTCTATAAATAATAATTACGCAGTAAAATTAAACCGTATCTTTGAAAAAAAAAATAGATTTCGTTCTAATTTTTTCGGAAGCTATTAGAGATATTGGAAATATCATTGCAGTCTCTGATAGAACTAATTAAACTCTACAACTGTCATAATGAGTATTTATCCTATGTATAATAATTACTCAGTAAAATTAAACCATATCTTTTTTCCAAACAATAGATTTCGTTCTAATTTTCTTGGAAGCTATTAGAGATATTGGAAATATCATGTTTGCAACTGATAGACCTATTTAAACTCTACAACTAACATAATGAATATTTGTTCTATGTATAATAATTATGCAGTAAAATTAAACCGTATCTTTTTTTCCAAAAAATAGATTTGATTCTAATTTTCTCGGAAGCTATTAGAGATATTGAAAATATCATTGCAGCATCTGATAGAACTAATTAAACTCTACAACTGTCATAATGAATATTTATTCTATGTATAATAATTACGCAGTAAAATTAAACCATATCTTTTTTCCAAAAAAATAGATTTCGTTCTAATTTTCATGGAAGCTATTAGAGATAATGGAAATATCATTGCAGCATCTGATAGACCTAATAAAACTCTACAACTGTCATAATGAATATTTGTTCTATGTATAATAATTACGCAGTAAAATTAAACCGTATCTTTAAAAGAAAAATAGATTTCGTTCTAATTTTCTCGGAAGCTATTAGAGATATTGGAAATATCATTGCAGCATCTGATAGAACTAATTAAACTCTACAAATGTCATAATGAATATTTATTCTATGTATAATAATTACGCAGTAAAATTAAACCATATCTTTTTTCCAAAAAATAAATTTTGTTCTAATTATCTTGGAAGCTATTAGAGATATTGGAAATATCATGGTTGCACCTAATAGACCTATTTAAACTCTACAACTGACATAATGAATATTTGTTCTATGTATAATAATTACGCAGTAAAATTAAACCGTATCTTTTTTTTCCAAAAAATAGATTTAATTCTAATTTTCTCGAAAGCTATTAGAGATATTGGTAATATCATTGCAGCATCTGATAGACCTAATTAAACTCTACAACTGTCACAATGAATATTTGTTCTTAGATCAAATTTAGCTGTAAAATGAAACTATCACTTTTTTTTTCTTCCTCATTTTCTCGAAAGCTATTAGACATATTGGAAATGTCATTGACACATCTGATAAACCTTATTATACTCTACAACTGTCATTATGAATATTTGTTCTATGACTAATAATTACGCAATAATATAAAACCGTTTCTTTTTTTCCAATATATAACTTTCCTCCTCATTTTCTCGAAAGCCATTAGAAATATTTGAAATATCATTGCTGCATCTGATAGACCTAATTAAACTCTACAATTGCCATTATGAATATTTGTTCTATGTATAATAATTACGCAGTAAAATTAAACCGTATCTTTTTTTCCAAAAAATAGATTTCATTCTAATTTTCTCGGAAGCTATTAGAGATATTGAAAATATCATTGCAGCATCTGATAGAACTAATTAAAATCTACAACTGTCATAATGAATATTTATTCTATGTATAATAATTACGCAGTAAAATTAAACCATATTTTTTTTCCAAAAAATAGGTTTCGTTCTAATTTTCTTGGAAGCTATTAGAGATAATGGAAATATCATTGCAGCATCTGATAGACCTAATAAAACTCTACAACTGTCATAATAAATATTTGTTCTATAAATAATAATTACGCAGTAAAATTAAACCGTATCTTTAAAAGAAAAATAGATTTCGTTCTAATTTTCTCGGAAGCTATTAGAGATATTGGAAATATCATTGCAGCATCTGATAGAACTAATTAAACTCTACAAATGTCATAATGAATATTTATTCTATGTATAATAATTACGCAGTAAAATTAAACCATATCTTTTTTCCAAAAAATAGATTTCGTTATAATTATCTTGGAAGCTATTAGAGATATTGGAAATATCATGGCTGCACCTAATAGATCTATTTAAACTCTAAAATTGACATAATGAATATTTGTTCTATGTATAATAATTACGCAGTAAAATTAAACCGTATCTTTTTTTCCAAAAAATAGATTTCATTCTAATTTTCTCGAAAGCTATTAGAGATATTGGTAATATCATTGCAGCATCTGATAGACCTAATTAAACTCTACAACTGTCACAATGAATATTTGTTCTTAGATCAAATTTAGCAGTAAAATGAAACTATCACTTTTTTTTTCTTCCTCATTTTCTCGAAAGCTATTAGACATATTGGAAATGTCATTGCAGCATCTGATAAACCTTATTATACTCTACAAATGTCATTATGAATATTTGTTCTATGACTAATAATTACGCAATAATATAAAACCGTATCTTTTTTCCAAAATATAACTTTCTTCCTCATTTTCTCGAAAGCCATTAGAGATATTTGAAATATCATTGCTGCATCTGATAGATCTAATTAAACTCTACAATTACCATTATGAATATTCGTTCTATGTATAATAATTACGCAGTAAAATTAAACCGTATCTTTTTTTTTCCAAAAAATAGATTTCGTTCTAATTTTCTTGGAAGCTATTAGATATAATGGAAATATCATTGCAGCATCTGATGGACCTAATAAAACTCTACAACTGTCATAATGAATATTTGTTCTATGAATAATAATTACGCAGTAAAATTAAACCGTATCTTTATAAAAAATAGATTTCGTTCTAATATTCTCGGAAGCTATTAGAGATATTGGAAATATCATTGCAGCATCTGATAGAACTAATTAAACTCTACAATTGTCATAATAAATATTTATTCTATGTATAATAATTACGCAGTAAAATTAAACCATATCTTTTTTCCAAAAAATATTTTTCGTTCTAATTTTCTTGGAAGCTATTAGAGATATTGGAAATATCATGTTTGCACTTGATAGATCTATCTAAACTCTACAACTGACATAATGAATATTTGTTCTATGTATAATAATTACGCAGTAAAATTAAACCGTATCTTTTTTTCCAAAAAATTAATTTCGTTATAATTTTCTCAGAAGCTTTTAGAGATATTGGTAATATTATTGCAGCATCTGGTAGACCTAATTAAACTCTACAACTGTCATAATGAATTTTTGTTCTTAGATCAAATTTATCAGTAAAACGAAACTATCAGTTTTATTTCTTCTTCATTTTCTCGAAAGCTATTAGACATATTGGAAATGTCATTGCAGCATCTGATAGACTTTATTATACTCTACAACTGTCATTATGAATATTTGTTCTATGACTAATAATCACGCAATAATATAAAACCGTATCTTTTTTCCAAAATATAACTTTCTTCCTCATTTTCTCGAAAGCCATTAGAGATATTGGAAATATCATTGCTGCATCTGATAGACCTAATTAAACTCTAGTTTTGCCATTATGAATATATATTCGTTCTATGTATAATAATTACGCAGTAAAATTAAACCGTATCTTTTTTTTCCAAAAAATAGATTTCGTTCTAATTTTCTTGGAAGCTATTAGAGATAATGGAAATATCATTGCAGTATCTGATAGACCTAATAAAACTCTACAACTGTCATAATGAATATTTTTTCTATAAATAATAATTACGCAGTAAAATTAAACCGTATCTTTGAAAAAAAAAATAGATTTCGTTCTAATTTTTTCGGAAGCTATTAGAGATATTGGAAATATCATTGCAGTCTCTGATAGAACTAATTAAACTCTACAACTGTCATAATGAGTATTTATCCTATGTATAATAATTACTCAGTAAAATTAAACCATATCTTTTTTCCAAACAATAGATTTCGTTCTAATTTTCTTGGAAGCTATTAGAGATATTGGAAATATCATGTTTGCAACTGATAGACCTATTTAAACTCTACAACTAACATAATGAATATTTGTTCTATGTATAATAATTATGCAGTAAAATTAAACCGTATCTTTTTTTCCAAAAAATAGATTTGATTCTAATTTTCTCGGAAGCTATTAGAGATATTGAAAATATCATTGCAGCATCTGATAGAACTAATTAAACTCTACAACTGTCATAATGAATATTTATTCTATGTATAATAATTACGCAGTAAAATTAAACCATATCTTTTTTCCAAAAAAATAGATTTCGTTCTAATTTTCATGGAAGCTATTAGAGATAATGGAAATATCATTGCAGCATCTGATAGACCTAATAAAACTCTACAACTGTCATAATGAATATTTGTTCTATGTATAATAATTACGCAGTAAAATTAAACCGTATCTTTAAAAGAAAAATAGATTTCGTTCTAATTTTCTCGGAAGCTATTAGAGATATTGGAAATATCATTGCAGCATCTGATATAACTAATTAAACTCTACAAATGTCATAATGAATATTTATTCTATGTATAATAATTACGCAGTAAAATTAAACCATATCTTTTTTCCAAAAAATAAATTTTGTTCTAATTATCTTGGAAGCTATTAGAGATATTGGAAATATCATGGTTGCACCTAATAGACCTATTTAAACTCTACAACTGACATAATGAATATTTGTTCTATGTATAATAATTACGCAGTAAAATTAAACCGTATCTTTTTTTTCCAAAAAATAGATTTAATTCTAATTTTCTCGAAAGCTATTAGAGATATTGGTAATATCATTGCAGCATCTGATAGACCTAATTAAACTCTACAACTATCACAATGAATATTTGTTCTTAGATCAAATTTAGCTGTAAAATGAAACTATCACTTTTTTTTTCTTCCTCATTTTCTCGAAAGCTATTAGACATATTGGAAATGTCATTGCAGCATCTGATAAACCTTATTATACTCTACAACTGTCATTATGAATATTTGTTCTATGACTAATAATTACGCAATAATATAAAACCGTTTCTTTTTTTCCAATATATAACTTTCCTCCTCATTTTCTCGAAAGCCATTAGAAATATTTGAAATATCATTGCTGCATCTGATAGACCTAATTAAACTCTACAATTGCCATTATGAATATTTGTTCTATGTATAATAATTACGCAGTAAAATTAAACCGTATCTTTTTTTCCAAAAAATAGATTTCATTCTAATTTTCTCGGAAGCTATTAGAGATATTGAAAATATCATTGCAGCATCTGATAGAACTAATTAAAATCTACAACTGTCATAATGAATATTTATTCTATGTATAATAATTACGCAGTAAAATTAAACCATATTTTTTTTCCAAAAAATAGGTTTCGTTCTAATTTTCTTGGAAGCTATTAGAGATAATGGAAATATCATTGCAGCATCTGATAGACCTAATAAAACTCTACAACTGTCATAATAAATATTTGTTCTATAAATAATAATTACGCAGTAAAATTAAACCGTATCTTTAAAAGAAAAATAGATTTCGTTCTAATTTTCTCGGAAGCTATTAGAGATATTGGAAATATCATTGCAGCATCTGATAGAACTAATTAAACTCTACAAATGTCATAATGAATATTTATTCTATGTATAATAATTACGCAGTAAAATTAAACCATATCTTTTTTCCAAAAAATAGATTTCGTTATAATTATCTTGGAAGCTATTAGAGATATTGGAAATATCATGGCTGCACCTAATAGATCTATTTAAACTCTAAAATTGACATAATGAATATTTGTTCTATGTATAATAATTACGCAGTAAAATTAAACCGTATCTTTTTTTCCAAAAAATAGATTTCATTCTAATTTTCTCGAAAGCTATTAGAGATATTGGTAATATCATTGCAGCATCTGATAGACCTAATTAAACTCTACAACTGTCACAATGAATATTTGTTCTTAGATCAAATTTAGCAGTAAAATGAAACTATCACTTTTTTTTTCTTCCTCATTTTCTCGAAAGCTATTAGACATATTGGAAATGTCATTGCAGCATCTGATAAACCTTATTATACTCTACAACTGTCATTATGAATATTTGTTCTATGACTAATAATTACGCAATAATATAAAACCGTATCTTTTTTCCAAAATATAACTTTCTTCCTCATTTTCTCGAAAGCCATTAGAGATATTTGAAATATCATTGCTGCATCTGATAGATCTAATTAAACTCTACAATTACCATTATGAATATTCGTTCTATGTATAATAATTACGCAGTAAAATTAAACCGTATCTTTTTTTTTCCAAAAAATAGATTTCGTTCTAATTTTCTTGGAAGCTATTAGATATAATGGAAATATCATTGCAGCATCTGATGGACCTAATAAAACTCTACAACTGTCATAATGAATATTTGTTCTATGAATAATAATTACGCAGTAAAATTAAACCGTATCTTTATAAAAAATAGATTTCGTTCTAATATTCTCGGAAGCTATTAGAGATATTGGAAATATCATTGCAGCATCTGATAGAACTAATTAAACTCTACAATTGTCATAATAAATATTTATTCTATGTATAATAATTACGCAGTAAAATTAAACCATATCTTTTTTCCAAAAAATATTTTTCGTTCTAATTTTCTTGGAAGCTATTAGAGATATTGGAAATATCATGTTTGCACTTGATAGATCTATCTAAACTCTACAACTGACATAATGAATATTTGTTCTATGTATAATAATTACGCAGGAAAATTAAACCGTATCTTTTTTTCCAAAAAATTAATTTCGTTATAATTTTCTCAGAAGCTTTTAGAGATATTGGTAATATTATTGCAGCATCTGGTAGACCTAATTAAACTCTACAACTGTCATAATGAATTTTTGTTCTTAGATCAAATTTATCAGTAAAACGAAACTATCAGTTTTATTTCTTCTTCATTTTCTCGAAAGCTATTAGACATATTGGAAATGTCATTGCAGCATCTGATAGACTTTATTATACTCTACAACTGTCATTATGAATATTTGTTCTATGACTAATAATCACGCAATAATATAAAACCGTATCTTTTTTCCAAAATATAACTTTCTTCCTCATTTTCTCGAAAGCCATTAGAGATATTGGAAATATCATTGCTGCATCTGATAGACCTAATTAAACTCTAGTTTTGCCATTATGAATATATATTCGTTCTATGTATAATAATTACGCAGTAAAATTAAACCGTATCTTTTTTTTCCAAAAAATAGATTTCGTTCTAATTTTCTTGGAAGCTATTAGAGATAATGGAAATATCATTGCAGTATCTGATAGACCTAATAAAACTCTACAACTGTCATAATGAATATTTTTTCTATAAATAATAATTACGCAGTAAAATTAAACCGTATCTTTGAAAAAAAAAATAGATTTCGTTCTAATTTTTTGGGAAGCTATTAGAGATATTGGAAATATCATTGCAGTCTCTGATAGAACTAATTAAACTCTACAACTGTCATAATGAGTATTTATCCTATGTATAATAATTACTCAGTAAAATTAAACCATATCTTTTTTCCAAACAATAGATTTCGTTCTAATTTTCTTGGAAGCTATTAGAGATATTGGAAATATCATGTTTGCAACTGATAGACCTATTTAAACTCTACAACTAACATAATGAATATTTGTTCTATGTATAATAATTATGCAGTAAAATTAAACCGTATCTTTTTTTCCAAAAAATAGATTTGATTCTAATTTTCTCGGAAGCTATTAGAGATATTGAAAATATCATTGCAGCATCTGATAGAACTAATTAAACTCTACAACTGTCATAATGAATATTTATTCTATGTATAATAATTACGCAGTAAAATTAAACCATATCTTTTTTCCAAAAAAATAGATTTCGTTCTAATTTTCATGGAAGCTATTAGAGATAATGGAAATATCATTGCAGCATCTGATAGACCTAATAAAACTCTACAACTGTCATAATGAATATTTGTTCTATGTATAATAATTACGCAGTAAAATTAAACCGTATCTTTAAAAGAAAAATAGATTTCGTTCTAATTTTCTCGGAAGCTATTAGAGATATTGGAAATATCATTGCAGCATCTGATAGAACTAATTAAACTCTACAAATGTCATAATGAATATTTATTCTATGTATAATAATTACGCAGTAAAATTAAACCATATCTTTTTTCCAAAAAATAAATTTTGTTCTAATTATCTTGGAAGCTATTAGAGATATTGGAAATATCATGGTTGCACCTAATAGACCTATTTAAACTCTACAACTGACATAATGAATATTTGTTCTATGTATAATAATTACGCAGTAAAATTAAACCGTATCTTTTTTTTCCAAAAAATAGATTTAATTCTAATTTTCTCGAAAGCTATTAGAGATATTGGTAATATCATTGCAGCATCTGATAGACCTAATTAAACTCTACAACTATCACAATGAATATTTGTTCTTAGATCAAATTTAGCTGTAAAATGAAACTATCACTTTTTTTTTCTTCCTCATTTTCTCGAAAGCTATTAGACATATTGGAAATGTCATTGCAGCATCTGATAAACCTTATTATACTCTACAACTGTCATTATGAATATTTGTTCTATGACTAATAATTACGCAATAATATAAAACCGTTTCTTTTTTTCCAATATATAACTTTCCTCCTCATTTTCTCGAAAGCCATTAGAAATATTTGAAATATCATTGCTGCATCTGATAGACCTAATTAAACTCTACAATTGCCATTATGAATATTTGTTCTATGTATAATAATTACGCAGTAAAATTAAACCGTATCTTTTTTTCCAAAAAATAGATTTCATTCTAATTTTCTCGGAAGCTATTAGAGATATTGAAAATATCATTGCAGCATCTGATAGAACTAATTAAAATCTACAACTGTCATAATGAATATTTATTCTATGTATAATAATTACGCAGTAAAATTAAACCATATTTTTTTTCCAAAAAATAGGTTTCGTTCTAATTTTCTTGGAAGCTATTAGAGATAATGGAAATATCATTGCAGCATCTGATAGACCTAATAAAACTCTACAACTGTCATAATAAATATTTGTTCTATAAATAATAATTACGCAGTAAAATTAAACCGTATCTTTAAAAGAAAAATAGATTTCGTTCTAATTTTCTCGGAAGCTATTAGAGATATTGGAAATATCATTGCAGCATCTGATAGAACTAATTAAACTCTACAAATGTCATAATGAATATTTATTCTATGTATAATAATTACGCAGTAAAATTAAACCATATCTTTTTTCCAAAAAATAGATTTCGTTATAATTATCTTGGAAGCTATTAGAGATATTGGAAATATCATGGCTGCACCTAATAGATCTATTTAAACTCTAAAATTGACATAATGAATATTTGTTCTATGTATAATAATTACGCAGTAAAATTAAACCGTATCTTTTTTTCCAAAAAATAGATTTCATTCTAATTTTCTCGAAAGCTATTAGAGATATTGGTAATATCATTGCAGCATCTGATAGACCTAATTAAACTCTACAACTGTCACAATGAATATTTGTTCTTAGATCAAATTTAGCAGTAAAATGAAACTATCACTTTTTTTTTCTTCCTCATTTTCTCGAAAGCTATTAGACATATTGGAAATGTCATTGCAGCATCTGATAAACCTTATTATACTCTACAACTGTCATTATGAATATTTGTTCTATGACTAATAATTACGCAATAATATAAAACCGTATCTTTTTTCCAAAATATAACTTTCTTCCTCATTTTCTCGAAAGCCATTAGAGATATTTGAAATATCATTGCTGCATCTGATAGATCTAATTAAACTCTACAATTACCATTATGAATATTCGTTCTATGTATAATAATTACGCAGTAAAATTAAACCGTATCTTTTTTTTTCCAAAAAATAGATTTCGTTCTAATTTTCTTGGAAGCTATTAGATATAATGGAAATATCATTGCAGCATCTGATGGACCTAATAAAACTCTACAACTGTCATAATGAATATTTGTTCTATGAATAATAATTACGCAGTAAAATTAAACCGTATCTTTATAAAAAATAGATTTCGTTCTAATATTCTCGGAAGCTATTAGAGATATTGGAAATATCATTGCAGCATCTGATAGAACTAATTAAACTCTACAATTGTCATAATAAATATTTATTCTATGTATAATAATTACGCAGTAAAATTAAACCATATCTTTTTTCCAAAAAATATTTTTCGTTCTAATTTTCTTGGAAGCTATTAGAGATATTGGAAATATCATGTTTGCACTTGATAGATCTATCTAAACTCTACAACTGACATAATGAATATTTGTTCTATGTATAATAATTACGCAGGAAAATTAAACCGTATCTTTTTTTCCAAAAAATTAATTTCGTTATAATTTTCTCAGAAGCTTTTAGAGATATTGGTAATATTATTGCAGCATCTGGTAGACCTAATTAAACTCTACAACTGTCATAATGAATTTTTGTTCTTAGATCAAATTTATCAGTAAAACGAAACTATCAGTTTTATTTCTTCTTCATTTTCTCGAAAGCTATTAGACATATTGGAAATGTCATTGCAGCATCTGATAGACTTTATTATACTCTACAACTGTCATTATGAATATTTGTTCTATGACTAATAATCACGCAATAATATAAAACCGTATCTTTTTTCCAAAATATAACTTTCTTCCTCATTTTCTCGAAAGCCATTAGAGATATTGGAAATATCATTGCTGCATCTGATAGACCTAATTAAACTCTAGTTTTGCCATTATGAATATATATTCGTTCTATGTATAATAATTACGCAGTAAAATTAAACCGTATCTTTTTTTTCCAAAAAATAGATTTCGTTCTAATTTTCTTGGAAGCTATTAGAGATAATGGAAATATCATTGCAGTATCTGATAGACCTAATAAAACTCTACAACTGTCATAATGAATATTTTTTCTATAAATAATAATTACGCAGTAAAATTAAACCGTATCTTTGAAAAAAAAAATAGATTTCGTTCTAATTTTTTCGGAAGCTATTAGAGATATTGGAAATATCATTGCAGTCTCTGATAGAACTAATTAAACTCTACAACTGTCATAATGAGTATTTATCCTATGTATAATAATTACTCAGTAAAATTAAACCATATCTTTTTTCCAAACAATAGATTTCGTTCTAATTTTCTTGGAAGCTATTAGAGATATTGGAAATATCATGTTTGCAACTGATAGACCTATTTAAACTCTACAACTAACATAATGAATATTTGTTCTATGTATAATAATTATGCAGTAAAATTAAACCGTATCTTTTTTTCCAAAAAATAGATTTGATTCTAATTTTCTCGGAAGCTATTAGAGATATTGAAAATATCATTGCAGCATCTGATAGAACTAATTAAACTCTACAACTGTCATAATGAATATTTATTCTATGTATAATAATTACGCAGTAAAATTAAACCATATCTTTTTTCCAAAAAAATAGATTTCGTTCTAATTTTCATGGAAGCTATTAGAGATAATGGAAATATCATTGCAGCATCTGATAGACCTAATAAAACTCTACAACTGTCATAATGAATATTTGTTCTATGTATAATAATTACGCAGTAAAATTAAACCGTATCTTTAAAAGAAAAATAGATTTCGTTCTAATTTTCTCGGAAGCTATTAGAGATATTGGAAATATCATTGCAGCATCTGATAGAACTAATTAAACTCTACAAATGTCATAATGAATATTTATTCTATGTATAATAATTACGCAGTAAAATTAAACCATATCTTTTTTCCAAAAAATAAATTTTGTTCTAATTATCTTGGAAGCTATTAGAGATATTGGAAATATCATGGTTGCACCTAATAGACCTATTTAAACTCTACAACTGACATAATGAATATTTGTTCTATGTATAATAATTACGCAGTAAAATTAAACCGTATCTTTTTTTTCCAAAAAATAGATTTAATTCTAATTTTCTCGAAAGCTATTAGAGATATTGGTAATATCATTGCAGCATCTGATAGACCTAATTAAACTCTACAACTATCACAATGAATATTTGTTCTTAGATCAAATTTAGCTGTAAAATGAAACTATCACTTTTTTTTTCTTCCTCATTTTCTCGAAAGCTATTAGACATATTGGAAATGTCATTGACACATCTGATAAACCTTATTATACTCTACAACTGTCATTATGAATATTTGTTCTATGACTAATAATTACGCAATAATATAAAACCGTTTCTTTTTTTCCAATATATAACTTTCCTCCTCATTTTCTCGAAAGCCATTAGAAATATTTGAAATATCATTGCTGCATCTGATAGACCTAATTAAACTCTACAATTGCCATTATGAATATTTGTTCTATGTATAATAATTACGCAGTAAAATTAAACCGTATCTTTTTTTCCAAAAAATAGATTTCATTCTAATTTTCTCGGAAGCTATTAGAGATATTGAAAATATCATTGCAGCATCTGATAGAACTAATTAAAATCTACAACTGTCATAATGAATATTTATTCTATGTATAATAATTACGCAGTAAAATTAAACCATATTTTTTTTCCAAAAAATAGGTTTCGTTCTAATTTTCTTGGAAGCTATTAGAGATAATGGAAATATCATTGCAGCATCTGATAGACCTAATAAAACTCTACAACTGTCATAATAAATATTTGTTCTATAAATAATAATTACGCAGTAAAATTAAACCGTATCTTTAAAAGAAAAATAGATTTCGTTCTAATTTTCTCGGAAGCTATTAGAGATATTGGAAATATCATTGCAGCATCTGATAGAACTAATTAAACTCTACAAATGTCATAATGAATATTTATTCTATGTATAATAATTACGCAGTAAAATTAAACCATATCTTTTTTCCAAAAAATAGATTTCGTTATAATTATCTTGGAAGCTATTAGAGATATTGGAAATATCATGGCTGCACCTAATAGATCTATTTAAACTCTAAAATTGACATAATGAATATTTGTTCTATGTATAATAATTACGCAGTAAAATTAAACCGTATCTTTTTTTCCAAAAAATAGATTTCATTCTAATTTTCTCGAAAGCTATTAGAGATATTGGTAATATCATTGCAGCATCTGATAGACCTAATTAAACTCTACAACTGTCACAATGAATATTTGTTCTTAGATCAAATTTAGCAGTAAAATGAAACTATCACTTTTTTTTTCTTCCTCATTTTCTCGAAAGCTATTAGACATATTGGAAATGTCATTGCAGCATCTGATAAACCTTATTATACTCTACAACTGTCATTATGAATATTTGTTCTATGACTAATAATTACGCAATAATATAAAACCGTATCTTTTTTCCAAAATATAACTTTCTTCCTCATTTTCTCGAAAGCCATTAGAGATATTTGAAATATCATTGCTGCATCTGATAGATCTAATTAAACTCTACAATTACCATTATGAATATTCGTTCTATGTATAATAATTACGCAGTAAAATTAAACCGTATCTTTTTTTTTCTTCCAAAAAATAGATTTCGTTCTAATTTTCTTGGAAGCTATTAGATATAATGGAAATATCATTGCAGCATCTGATGGACCTAATAAAACTCTACAACTGTCATAATGAATATTTGTTCTATGAATAATAATTACGCAGTAAAATTAAACCGTATCTTTATAAAAAATAGATTTCGTTCTAATATTCTCGGAAGCTATTAGAGATATTGGAAATATCATTGCAGCATCTGATAGAACTAATTAAACTCTACAATTGTCATAATAAATATTTATTCTATGTATAATAATTACGCAGTAAAATTAAACCATATCTTTTTTCCAAAAAATATTTTTCGTTCTAATTTTCTTGGAAGCTATTAGAGATATTGGAAATATCATGTTTGCACTTGATAGATCTATCTAAACTCTACAACTGACATAATGAATATTTGTTCTATGTATAATAATTACGCAGTAAAATTAAACCGTATCTTTTTTTCCAAAAAATTAATTTCGTTATAATTTTCTCAGAAGCTTTTAGAGATATTGGTAATATTATTGCAGCATCTGATAGACCTAATTAAACTCTACAACTGTCATAATGAATTTTTGTTCTTAGATCAAATTTATCAGTAAAACGAAACTATCAGTTTTATTTCTTCTTCATTTTCTCGAAAGCTATTAGACATATTGGAAATGTCATTGCAGCATCTGATAGACTTTATTATACTCTACAACTGTCATTATGAATATTTGTTCTATGACTAATAATCACGCAATAATATAAAACCGTATCTTTTTTCCAAAATATAACTTTCTTCCTCATTTTCTCGAAAGCCATTAGAGATATTGGAAATATCATTGCTGCATCTGATAGACCTAATTAAACTCTAGTTTTGCCATTATGAATATATATTCGTTCTATGTATAATAATTACGCAGTAAAATTAAACCGTATCTTTTTTTTCCAAAAAATAGATTTCGTTCTAATTTTCTTGGAAGCTATTAGAGATAATGGAAATATCATTGCAGTATCTGATAGACCTAATAAAACTCTACAACTGTCATAATGAATATTTTTTCTATAAATAATAATTACGCAGTAAAATTAAACCGTATCTTTGAAAAAAAAAATAGATTTCGTTCTAATTTTTTCGGAAGCTATTAGAGATATTGGAAATATCATTGCAGTCTCTGATAGAACTAATTAAACTCTACAACTGTCATAATGAGTATTTATCCTATGTATAATAATTACTCAGTAAAATTAAACCATATCTTTTTTCCAAACAATAGATTTCGTTCTAATTTTCTTGGAAGCTATTAGAGATATTGGAAATATCATGTTTGCAACTGATAGACCTATTTAAACTCTACAACTAACATAATGAATATTTGTTCTATGTATAATAATTATGCAGTAAAATTAAACCGTATCTTTTTTTCCAAAAAATAGATTTGATTCTAATTTTCTCGGAAGCTATTAGAGATATTGAAAATATCATTGCAGCATCTGATAGAACTAATTAAACTCTACAACTGTCATAATGAATATTTATTCTATGTATAATAATTACGCAGTAAAATTAAACCATATCTTTTTTCCAAAAAAATAGATTTCGTTCTAATTTTCATGGAAGCTATTAGAGATAATGGAAATATCATTGCAGCATCTGATAGACCTAATAAAACTCTACAACTGTCATAATGAATATTTGTTCTATGTATAATAATTACGCAGTAAAATTAAACCGTATCTTTAAAAGAAAAATAGATTTCGTTCTAATTTTCTCGGAAGCTATTAGAGATATTGGAAATATCATTGCAGCATCTGATAGAACTAATTAAACTCTACAAATGTCATAATGAATATTTATTCTATGTATAATAATTACGCAGTAAAATTAAACCATATCTTTTTTCCAAAAAATAAATTTTGTTCTAATTATCTTGGAAGCTATTAGAGATATTGGAAATATCATGGTTGCACCTAATAGACCTATTTAAACTCTACAACTGACATAATGAATATTTGTTCTATGTATAATAATTACGCAGTAAAATTAAACCGTATCTTTTTTTTCCAAAAAATAGATTTAATTCTAATTTTCTCGAAAGCTATTAGAGATATTGGTAATATCATTGCAGCATCTGATAGACCTAATTAAACTCTACAACTATCACAATGAATATTTGTTCTTAGATCAAATTTAGCTGTAAAATGAAACTATCACTTTTTTTTTCTTCCTCATTTTCTCGAAAGCTATTAGACATATTGGAAATGTCATTGACACATCTGATAAACCTTATTATACTCTACAACTGTCATTATGAATATTTGTTCTATGACTAATAATTACGCAATAATATAAAACCGTTTCTTTTTTTCCAATATATAACTTTCCTCCTCATTTTCTCGAAAGCCATTAGAAATATTTGAAATATCATTGCTGCATCTGATAGACCTAATTAAACTCTACAATTGCCATTATGAATATTTGTTCTATGTATAATAATTACGCAGTAAAATTAAACCGTATCTTTTTTTCCAAAAAATAGATTTCATTCTAATTTTCTCGGAAGCTATTAGAGATATTGAAAATATCATTGCAGCATCTGATAGAACTAATTAAAATCTACAACTGTCATAATGAATATTTATTCTATGTATAATAATTACGCAGTAAAATTAAACCATATTTTTTTTCCAAAAAATAGATTTCGTTCTAATTTTCTTGGAAGCTATTAGAGATAATGGAAATATCATTGCAGCATCTGATAGACCTAATAAAACTCTACAACTGTCATAATAAATATTTGTTCTATAAATAATAATGACGCAGTAAAATTAAACCGTATCTTTAAAAGAAAAATAGATTTCGTTCTAATTTTCTCGGAAGCTATTAGAGATATTGGAAATATCATTGCAGCATCTGATAGAACTAATTAAACTCTACAAAAGTCATAATGAATATTTATTCTATGTATAATAATTACGCAGTAAAATTAAACCAAATCTTTTTTCCAAAAAATAGATTTCGTTATAATTATCTTGGAAGCTATTAGAGATATTGGAAATATCATGGCTGCACCTAATAGATCTATTTAAACTCTAAAATTGACATAATGAATATTTGTTCTATGTATAATAATTACGCAGTAAAATTAAACCGTATCTTTTTTTCCAAAAAATAGATTTCATTCTAATTTTCTCGAAAGCTATTAGAGATATTGGTAATATCATTGCAGCATCTGATAGACCTAATTAAACTCTACAACTGTCACAATGAATATTTGTTCTTAGATCAAATTTAGCAGTAAAATGAAACTATCACTTTTTTTTTCTTCCTCATTTTCTCGAAAGCTATTAGACATATTGGAAATGTCATTGCAGCATCTGATAAACCTTATTATACTCTACAACTGTCATTATGAATATTTGTTCTATGACTAATAATTACGCAATAATATAAAACCGTATCTTTTTTCCAAAATATAACTTTCTTCCTCATTTTCTCGAAAGCCATTAGAGATATTTGAAATATCATTGCTGCATCTGATAGATCTAATTAAACTCTACAATTACCATTATGAATATTCGTTCTATGTATAATAATTACGCAGTAAAATTAAACCGTATCTTTTTTTTTCCAAAAAATAGATTTCGTTCTAATTTTCTTGGAAGCTATTAGATATAATGGAAATATCATTGCAGCATCTGATGGACCTAATAAAACTCTACAACTGTCATAATGAATATTTGTTCTATGAATAATAATTACGCAGTAAAATTAAACCGTATCTTTATAAAAAATAGATTTCGTTCTAATATTCTCGGAAGCTATTAGAGATATTGGAAATATCATTGCAGCATCTGATAGAACTAATTAAACTCTACAATTGTCATAATAAATATTTATTCTATGTATAATAATTACGCAGTAAAATTAAACCATATCTTTTTTCCAAAAAATATTTTTCGTTCTAATTTTCTTGGAAGCTATTAGAGATATTGGAAATATCATGTTTGCACTTGATAGATCTATCTAAACTCTACAACTGACATAATGAATATTTGTTCTATGTATAATAATTACGCAGTAAAATTAAACCGTATCTTTTTTTCCAAAAAATTAATTTCGTTATAATTTTCTCAGAAGCTTTTAGAGATATTGGTAATATTATTGCAGCATCTGGTAGACCTAATTAAACTCTACAACTGTCATAATGAATTTTTGTTCTTAGATCAAATTTATCAGTAAAACGAAACTATCAGTTTTATTTCTTCTTCATTTTCTCGAAAGCTATTAGACATATTGGAAATGTCATTGCAGCATCTGATAGACTTTATTATACTCTACAACTGTCATTATGAATATTTGTTCTATGACTAATAATCACGCAATAATATAAAACCGTATCTTTTTTCCAAAATATAACTTTCTTCCTCATTTTCTCGAAAGCCATTAGAGATATTGGAAATATCATTGCTGCATCTGATAGACCTAATTAAACTCTAGTTTTGCCATTATGAATATATATTCGTTCTATGTATAATAATTACGCAGTAAAATTAAACCGTATCTTTTTTTTCCAAAAAATAGATTTCGTTCTAATTTTCTTGGAAGCTATTAGAGATAATGGAAATATCATTGCAGTATCTGATAGACCTAATAAAACTCTACAACTGTCATAATGAATATTTTTTCTATAAATAATAATTACGCAGTAAAATTAAACCGTATCTTTGAAAAAAAAAATAGATTTCGTTCTAATTTTTTCGGAAGCTATTAGAGATATTGGAAATATCATTGCAGTCTCTGATAGAACTAATTAAACTCTACAACTGTCATAATGAGTATTTATCCTATGTATAATAATTACTCAGTAAAATTAAACCATATCTTTTTTCCAAACAATAGATTTCGTTCTAATTTTCTTGGAAGCTATTAGAGATATTGGAAATATCATGTTTGCAACTGATAGACCTATTTAAACTCTACAACTAACATAATGAATATTTGTTCTATGTATAATAATTATGCAGTAAAATTAAACCGTATCTTTTTTTCCAAAAAATAGATTTGATTCTAATTTTCTCGGAAGCTATTAGAGATATTGAAAATATCATTGCAGCATCTGATAGAACTAATTAAACTCTACAACTGTCATAATGAATATTTATTCTATGTATAATAATTACGCAGTAAAATTAAACCATATCTTTTTTCCAAAAAAATAGATTTCGTTCTAATTTTCATGGAAGCTATTAGAGATAATGGAAATATCATTGCAGCATCTGATAGACCTAATAAAACTCTACAACTGTCATAATGAATATTTGTTCTATGTATAATAATTACGCAGTAAAATTAAACCGTATCTTTAAAAGAAAAATAGATTTCGTTCTAATTTTCTCGGAAGCTATTAGAGATATTGGAAATATCATTGCAGCATCTGATAGAACTAATTAAACTCTACAAATGTCATAATGAATATTTATTCTATGTCTAATAATTACGCAGTAAAATTAAACCATATCTTTTTTCCAAAAAATAAATTTTGTTCTAATTATCTTGGAAGCTATTAGAGATATTGGAAATATCATGGTTGCACCTAATAGACCTATTTAAACTCTACAACTGACATAATGAATATTTGTTCTATGTATAATAATTACGCAGTAAAATTAAACCGTATCTTTTTTTTCCAAAAAATAGATTTAATTCTAATTTTCTCGAAAGCTATTAGAGATATTGGTAATATCATTGCAGCATCTGATAGACCTAATTAAACTCTACAACTATCACAATGAATATTTGTTCTTAGATCAAATTTAGCTGTAAAATGAAACTATCACTTTTTTTTTCTTCCTCATTTTCTCGAAAGCTATTAGACATATTGGAAATGTCATTGACACATCTGATAAACCTTATTATACTCTACAACTGTCATTATGAATATTTGTTCTATGACTAATAATTACGCAATAATATAAAACCGTTTCTTTTTTTCCAATATATAACTTTCCTCCTCATTTTCTCGAAAGCCATTAGAAATATTTGAAATATCATTGCTGCATCTGATAGACCTAATTAAACTCTACAATTGCCATTATGAATATTTGTTCTATGTATAATAATTACGCAGTAAAATTAAACCGTATCTTTTTTTCCAAAAAATAGATTTCATTCTAATTTTCTCGGAAGCTATTAGAGATATTGAAAATATCATTGCAGCATCTGATAGAACTAATTAAAATCTACAACTGTCATAATGAATATTTATTCTATGTATAATAATTACGCAGTAAAATTAAACCATATTTTTTTTCCAAAAAATAGGTTTCGTTCTAATTTTCTTGGAAGCTATTAGAGATAATGGAAATATCATTGCAGCATCTGATAGACCTAATAAAACTCTACAACTGTCATAATAAATATTTGTTCTATAAATAATAATTACGCAGTAAAATTAAACCGTATCTTTAAAAGAAAAATAGATTTCGTTCTAATTTTCTCGGAAGCTATTAGAGATATTGGAAATATCATTGCAGCATCTGATAGAACTAATTAAACTCTACAAATGTCATAATGAATATTTATTCTATGTATAATAATTACGCAGTAAAATTAAACCATATCTTTTTTCCAAAAAATAGATTTCGTTATAATTATCTTGGAAGCTATTAGAGATATTGGAAATATCATGGCTGCACCTAATAGATCTATTTAAACTCTAAAATTGACATAATGAATATTTGTTCTATGTATAATAATTACGCAGTAAAATTAAACCGTATCTTTTTTTCCAAAAAATAGATTTCATTCTAATTTTCTCGAAAGCTATTAGAGATATTGGTAATATCATTGCAGCATCTGATAGACCTAATTAAACTCTACAACTGTCACAATGAATATTTGTTCTTAGATCAAATTTAGCAGTAAAATGAAACTATCACTTTTTTTTTCTTCCTCATTTTCTCGAAAGCTATTAGACATATTGGAAATGTCATTGCAGCATCTGATAAACCTTATTATACTCTACAACTGTCATTATGAATATTTGTTCTATGACTAATAATTACGCAATAATATAAAACCGTATCTTTTTTCCAAAATATAACTTTCTTCCTCATTTTCTCGAAAGCCATTAGAGATATTTGAAATATCATTGCTGCATCTGATAGATCTAATTAAACTCTACAATTACCATTATGAATATTCGTTCTATGTATAATAATTACGCAGTAAAATTAAACCGTATCTTTTTTTTTCCAAAAAATAGATTTCGTTCTAATTTTCTTGGAAGCTATTAGATATAATGGAAATATCATTGCAGCATCTGATGGACCTAATAAAACTCTACAACTGTCATAATGAATATTTGTTCTATGAATAATAATTACGCAGTAAAATTAAACCGTATCTTTATAAAAAATAGATTTCGTTCTAATATTCTCGGAAGCTATTAGAGATATTGGAAATATCATTGCAGCATCTGATAGAACTAATTAAACTCTACAATTGTCATAATAAATATTTATTCTATGTATAATAATTACGCAGTAAAATTAAACCATATCTTTTTTCCAAAAAATATTTTTCGTTCTAATTTTCTTGGAAGCTATTAGAGATATTGGAAATATCATGTTTGCACTTGATAGATCTATCTAAACTCTACAACTGACATAATGAATATTTGTTCTATGTATAATAATTACGCAGTAAAATTAAACCGTATCTTTTTTTCCAAAAAATTAATTTCGTTATAATTTTCTCAGAAGCTTTTAGAGATATTGGTAATATTATTGCAGCATCTGGTAGACCTAATTAAACTCTACAACTGTCATAATGAATTTTTGTTCTTAGATCAAATTTATCAGTAAAACGAAACTATCAGTTTTATTTCTTCTTCATTTTCTCGAAAGCTATTAGACATATTGGAAATGTCATTGCAGCATCTGATAGACTTTATTATACTCTACAACTGTCATTATGAATATTTGTTCTATGACTAATAATCACGCAATAATATAAAACCGTATCTTTTTTCCAAAATATAACTTTCTTCCTCATTTTCTCGAAAGCCATTAGAGATATTGGAAATATCATTGCTGCATCTGATAGACCTAATTAAACTCTAGTTTTGCCATTATGAATATATATTCGTTCTATGTATAATAATTACGCAGTAAAATTAAACCGTATCTTTTTTTTCCAAAAAATAGATTTCGTTCTAATTTTCTTGGAAGCTATTAGAGATAATGGAAATATCATTGCAGTATCTGATAGACCTAATAAAACTCTACAACTGTCATAATGAATATTTTTTCTATAAATAATAATTACGCAGTAAAATTAAACCGTATCTTTGAAAAAAAAAATAGATTTCGTTCTAATTTTTTCGGAAGCTATTAGAGATATTGGAAATATCATTGCAGTCTCTGATAGAACTAATTAAACTCTACAACTGTCATAATGAGTATTTATCCTATGTATAATAATTACTCAGTAAAATTAAACCATATCTTTTTTCCAAACAATAGATTTCGTTCTAATTTTCTTGGAAGCTATTAGAGATATTGGAAATATCATGTTTGCAACTGATAGACCTATTTAAACTCTACAACTAACATAATGAATATTTGTTCTATGTATAATAATTATGCAGTAAAATTAAACCGTATCTTTTTTTCCAAAAAATAGATTTGATTCTAATTTTCTCGGAAGCTATTAGAGATATTGAAAATATCATTGCAGCATCTGATAGAACTAATTAAACTCTACAACTGTCATAATGAATATTTATTCTATGTATAATAATTACGCAGTAAAATTAAACCATATCTTTTTTCCAAAAAAATAGATTTCGTTCTAATTTTCATGGAAGCTATTAGAGATAATGGAAATATCATTGCAGCATCTGATAGACCTAATAAAACTCTACAACTGTCATAATGAATATTTGTTCTATGTATAATAATTACGCAGTAAAATTAAACCGTATCTTTAAAAGAAAAATAGATTTCGTTCTAATTTTCTCGGAAGCTATTAGAGATATTGGAAATATCATTGCAGCATCTGATAGAACTAATTAAACTCTACAAATGTCATAATGAATATTTATTCTATGTATAATAATTACGCAGTAAAATTAAACCATATCTTTTTTCCAAAAAATAAATTTTGTTCTAATTATCTTGGAAGCTATTAGAGATATTGGAAATATCATGGTTGCACCTAATAGACCTATTTAAACTCTACAACTGACATAATGAATATTTGTTCTATGTATAATAATTACGCAGTAAAATTAAACCGTATCTTTTTTTTCCAAAAAATAGATTTAATTCTAATTTTCTCGAAAGCTATTAGAGATATTGGTAATATCATTGCAGCATCTGATAGACCTAATTAAACTCTACAACTATCACAATGAATATTTGTTCTTAGATCAAATTTAGCTGTAAAATGAAACTATCACTTTTTTTTTCTTCCTCATTTTCTCGAAAGCTATTAGACATATTGGAAATGTCATTGCAGCATCTGATAAACCTTATTATACTCTACAACTGTCATTATGAATATTTGTTCTATGACTAATAATTACGCAATAATATAAAACCGTTTCTTTTTTTCCAATATATAACTTTCCTCCTCATTTTCTCGAAAGCCATTAGAAATATTTGAAATATCATTGCTGCATCTGATAGACCTAATTAAACTCTACAATTGCCATTATGAATATTTGTTCTATGTATAATAATTACGCAGTAAAATTAAACCGTATCTTTTTTTCCAAAAAATAGATTTCATTCTAATTTTCTCGGAAGCTATTAGAGATATTGAAAATATCATTGCAGCATCTGATAGAACTAATTAAAATCTACAACTGTCATAATGAATATTTATTCTATGTATAATAATTACGCAGTAAAATTAAACCATATTTTTTTTCCAAAAAATAGGTTTCGTTCTAATTTTCTTGGAAGCTATTAGAGATAATGGAAATATCATTGCAGCATCTGATAGACCTAATAAAACTCTACAACTGTCATAATAAATATTTGTTCTATAAATAATAATTACGCAGTAAAATTAAACCGTATCTTTAAAAGAAAAATAGATTTCGTTCTAATTTTCTCGGAAGCTATTAGAGATATTGGAAATATCATTGCAGCATCTGATAGAACTAATTAAACTCTACAAATGTCATAATGAATATTTATTCTATGTATAATAATTACGCAGTAAAATTAAACCATATCTTTTTTCCAAAAAATAGATTTCGTTATAATTATCTTGGAAGCTATTAGAGATATTGGAAATATCATGGCTGCACCTAATAGATCTATTTAAACTCTAAAATTGACATAATGAATATTTGTTCTATGTATAATAATTACGCAGTAAAATTAAACCGTATCTTTTTTTCCAAAAAATAGATTTCATTCTAATTTTCTCGAAAGCTATTAGAGATATTGGTAATATCATTGCAGCATCTGATAGACCTAATTAAACTCTACAACTGTCACAATGAATATTTGTTCTTAGATCAAATTTAGCAGTAAAATGAAACTATCACTTTTTTTTTCTTCCTCATTTTCTCGAAAGCTATTAGACATATTGGAAATGTCATTGCAGCATCTGATAAACCTTATTATACTCTACAACTGTCATTATGAATATTTGTTCTATGACTAATAATTACGCAATAATATAAAACCGTATCTTTTTTCCAAAATATAACTTTCTTCCTCATTTTCTCGAAAGCCATTAGAGATATTTGAAATATCATTGCTGCATCTGATAGATCTAATTAAACTCTACAATTACCATTATGAATATTCGTTCTATGTATAATAATTACGCAGTAAAATTAAACCGTATCTTTTTTTTTCCAAAAAATAGATTTCGTTCTAATTTTCTTGGAAGCTATTAGATATAATGGAAATATCATTGCAGCATCTGATGGACCTAATAAAACTCTACAACTGTCATAATGAATATTTGTTCTATGAATAATAATTACGCAGTAAAATTAAACCGTATCTTTATAAAAAATAGATTTCGTTCTAATATTCTCGGAAGCTATTAGAGATATTGGAAATATCATTGCAGCATCTGATAGAACTAATTAAACTCTACAATTGTCATAATAAATATTTATTCTATGTATAATAATTACGCAGTAAAATTAAACCATATCTTTTTTCCAAAAAATATTTTTCGTTCTAATTTTCTTGGAAGCTATTAGAGATATTGGAAATATCATGTTTGCACTTGATAGATCTATCTAAACTCTACAACTGACATAATGAATATTTGTTCTATGTATAATAATTACGCAGGAAAATTAAACCGTATCTTTTTTTCCAAAAAATTAATTTCGTTATAATTTTCTCAGAAGCTTTTAGAGATATTGGTAATATTATTGCAGCATCTGGTAGACCTAATTAAACTCTACAACTGTCATAATGAATTTTTGTTCTTAGATCAAATTTATCAGTAAAACGAAACTATCAGTTTTATTTCTTCTTCATTTTCTCGAAAGCTATTAGACATATTGGAAATGTCATTGCAGCATCTGATAGACTTTATTATACTCTACAACTGTCATTATGAATATTTGTTCTATGACTAATAATCACGCAATAATATAAAACCGTATCTTTTTTCCAAAATATAACTTTCTTCCTCATTTTCTCGAAAGCCATTAGAGATATTGGAAATATCATTGCTGCATCTGATAGACCTAATTAAACTCTAGTTTTGCCATTATGAATATATATTCGTTCTATGTATAATAATTACGCAGTAAAATTAAACCGTATCTTTTTTTTCCAAAAAATAGATTTCGTTCTAATTTTCTTGGAAGCTATTAGAGATAATGGAAATATCATTGCAGTATCTGATAGACCTAATAAAACTCTACAACTGTCATAATGAATATTTTTTCTATAAATAATAATTACGCAGTAAAATTAAACCGTATCTTTGAAAAAAAAAATAGATTTCGTTCTAATTTTTTCGGAAGCTATTAGAGATATTGGAAATATCATTGCAGTCTCTGATAGAACTAATTAAACTCTACAACTGTCATAATGAGTATTTATCCTATGTATAATAATTACTCAGTAAAATTAAACCATATCTTTTTTCCAAACAATAGATTTCGTTCTAATTTTCTTGGAAGCTATTAGAGATATTGGAAATATCATGTTTGCAACTGATAGACCTATTTAAACTCTACAACTAACATAATGAATATTTGTTCTATGTATAATAATTATGCAGTAAAATTAAACCGTATCTTTTTTTCCAAAAAATAGATTTGATTCTAATTTTCTCGGAAGCTATTAGAGATATTGAAAATATCATTGCAGCATCTGATAGAACTAATTAAACTCTACAACTGTCATAATGAATATTTATTCTATGTATAATAATTACGCAGTAAAATTAAACCATATCTTTTTTCCAAAAAAATAGATTTCGTTCTAATTTTCATGGAAGCTATTAGAGATAATGGAAATATCATTGCAGCATCTGATAGACCTAATAAAACTCTACAACTGTCATAATGAATATTTGTTCTATGTATAATAATTACGCAGTAAAATTAAACCGTATCTTTAAAAGAAAAATAGATTTCGTTCTAATTTTCTCGGAAGCTATTAGAGATATTGGAAATATCATTGCAGCATCTGATAGAACTAATTAAACTCTACAAATGTCATAATGAATATTTATTCTATGTATAATAATTACGCAGTAAAATTAAACCATATCTTTTTTCCAAAAAATAAATTTTGTTCTAATTATCTTGGAAGCTATTAGAGATATTGGAAATATCATGGTTGCACCTAATAGACCTATTTAAACTCTACAACTGACATAATGAATATTTGTTCTATGTATAATAATTACGCAGTAAAATTAAACCGTATCTTTTTTTTCCAAAAAATAGATTTAATTCTAATTTTCTCGAAAGCTATTAGAGATATTGGTAATATCATTGCAGCATCTGATAGACCTAATTAAACTCTACAACTATCACAATGAATATTTGTTCTTAGATCAAATTTAGCAGTAAAATGAAACTATCACTTTTTTTTTCTTCCTCATTTTCTCGAAAGCTATTAGACATATTGGAAATGTCATTGACACATCTGATAAACCTTATTATACTCTACAACTGTCATTATGAATATTTGTTCTATGACTAATAATTACGCAATAATATAAAACCGTTTCTTTTTTTCCAATATATAACTTTCCTCCTCATTTTCTCGAAAGCCATTAGAAATATTTGAAATATCATTGCTGCATCTGATAGACCTAATTAAACTCTACAATTGCCATTATGAATATTTGTTCTATGTATAATAATTACGCAGTAAAATTAAACCGTATCTTTTTTTCCAAAAAATAGATTTCATTCTAATTTTCTCGGAAGCTATTAGAGATATTGAAAATATCATTGCAGCATCTGATAGAACTAATTAAAATCTACAACTGTCATAATGAATATTTATTCTATGTATAATAATTACGCAGTAAAATTAAACCATATTTTTTTTCCAAAAAATAGGTTTCGTTCTAATTTTCTTGGAAGCTATTAGAGATAATGGAAATATCATTGCAGCATCTGATAGACCTAATAAAACTCTACAACTGTCATAATAAATATTTGTTCTATAAATAATAATTACGCAGTAAAATTAAACCGTATCTTTAAAAGAAAAATAGATTTCGTTCTAATTTTCTCGGAAGCTATTAGAGATATTGGAAATATCATTGCAGCATCTGATAGAACTAATTAAACTCTACAAATGTCATAATGAATATTTATTCTATGTATAATAATTACGCAGTAAAATTAAACCATATCTTTTTTCCAAAAAATAGATTTCGTTATAATTATCTTGGAAGCTATTAGAGATATTGGAAATATCATGGCTGCACCTAATAGATCTATTTAAACTCTAAAATTGACATAATGAATATTTGTTCTATGTATAATAATTACGCAGTAAAATTAAACCGTATCTTTTTTTCCAAAAAATAGATTTCATTCTAATTTTCTCGAAAGCTATTAGAGATATTGGTAATATCATTGCAGCATCTGATAGACCTAATTAAACTCTACAACTGTCACAATGAATATTTGTTCTTAGATCAAATTTAGCAGTAAAATGAAACTATCACTTTTTTTTTCTTCCTCATTTTCTCGAAAGCTATTAGACATATTGGAAATGTCATTGCAGCATCTGATAAACCTTATTATACTCTACAACTGTCATTATGAATATTTGTTCTATGACTAATAATTACGCAATAATATAAAACCGTATCTTTTTTCCAAAATATAACTTTCTTCCTCATTTTCTCGAAAGCCATTAGAGATATTTGAAATATCATTGCTGCATCTGATAGATCTAATTAAACTCTACAATTACCATTATGAATATTCGTTCTATGTATAATAATTACGCAGTAAAATTAAACCGTATCTTTTTTTTTCCAAAAAATAGATTTCGTTCTAATTTTCTTGGAAGCTATTAGATATAATGGAAATATCATTGCAGCATCTGATGGACCTAATAAAACTCTACAACTGTCATAATGAATATTTGTTCTATGAATAATAATTACGCAGTAAAATTAAACCGTATCTTTATAAAAAATAGATTTCGTTCTAATATTCTCGGAAGCTATTAGAGATATTGGAAATATCATTGCAGCATCTGATAGAACTAATTAAACTCTACAATTGTCATAATAAATATTTATTCTATGTATAATAATTACGCAGTAAAATTAAACCATATCTTTTTTCCAAAAAATATTTTTCGTTCTAATTTTCTTGGAAGCTATTAGAGATATTGGAAATATCATGTTTGCACTTGATAGATCTATCTAAACTCTACAACTGACATAATGAATATTTGTTCTATGTATAATAATTACGCAGTAAAATTAAACCGTATCTTTTTTTCCAAAAAATTAATTTCGTTATAATTTTCTCAGAAGCTTTTAGAGATATTGGTAATATTATTGCAGCATCTGATAGACCTAATTAAACTCTACAACTGTCATAATGAATTTTTGTTCTTAGATCAAATTTATCAGTAAAACGAAACTATCAGTTTTATTTCTTCTTCATTTTCTCGAAAGCTATTAGACATATTGGAAATGTCATTGCAGCATCTGATAGACTTTATTATACTCTACAACTGTCATTATGAATATTTGTTCTATGACTAATAATCACGCAATAATATAAAACCGTATCTTTTTTCCAAAATATAACTTTCTTCCTCATTTTCTCGAAAGCCATTAGAGATATTGGAAATATCATTGCTGCATCTGATAGACCTAATTAAACTCTAGTTTTGCCATTATGAATATATATTCGTTCTATGTATAATAATTACGCAGTAAAATTAAACCGTATCTTTTTTTTCCAAAAAATAGATTTCGTTCTAATTTTCTTGGAAGCTATTAGAGATAATGGAAATATCATTGCAGTATCTGATAGACCTAATAAAACTCTACAACTGTCATAATGAATATTTTTTCTATAAATCATAATTACGCAGTAAAATTAAACCGTATCTTTGAAAAAAAAAATAGATTTCGTTCTAATTTTTTCGGAAGCTATTAGAGATATTGGAAATATCATTGCAGTCTCTGATAGAACTAATTAAACTCTACAACTGTCATAATGAGTATTTATCCTATGTATAATAATTACTCAGTAAAATTAAACCATATCTTTTTTCCAAACAATAGATTTCGTTCTAATTTTCTTGGAAGCTATTAGAGATATTGGAAATATCATGTTTGCAACTGATAGACCTATTTAAACTCTACAACTAACATAATGAATATTTGTTCTATGTATAATAATTATGCAGTAAAATTAAACCGTATCTTTTTTTCCAAAAAATAGATTTGATTCTAATTTTCTCGGAAGCTATTAGAGATATTGAAAATATCATTGCAGCATCTGATAGAACTAATTAAACTCTACAACTGTCATAATGAATATTTATTCTATGTATAATAATTACGCAGTAAAATTAAACCATATCTTTTTTCCAAAAAAATAGATTTCGTTCTAATTTTCATGGAAGCTATTAGAGATAATGGAAATATCATTGCAGCATCTGATAGACCTAATAAAACTCTACAACTGTCATAATGAATATTTGTTCTATGTATAATAATTACGCAGTAAAATTAAATCGTATCTTTAAAAGAAAAATAGATTTCGTTCTAATTTTCTCGGAAGCTATTAGAGATATTGGAAATATCATTGCAGCATCTGATAGAACTAATTAAACTCTACAAATGTCATAATGAATATTTATTCTATGTATAATAATTACGCAGTAAAATTAAACCATATCTTTTTTCCAAAAAATAAATTTTGTTCTAATTATCTTGGAAGCTATTAGAGATATTGGAAATATCATGGTTGCACCTAATAGACCTATTTAAACTCTACAACTGACATAATGAATATTTGTTCTATGTATAATAATTACGCAGTAAAATTAAACCGTATCTTTTTTTTCCAAAAAATAGATTTAATTCTAATTTTCTCGAAAGCTATTAGAGATATTGGTAATATTATTGCAGCATCTGATAGACCTAATTAAACTCTACAACTATCACAATGAATATTTGTTCTTAGATCAAATTTAGCTGTAAAATGAAACTATCACTTTTTTTTTCTTCCTCATTTTCTCGAAAGCTATTAGACATATTGGAAATGTCATTGACACATCTGATAAACCTTATTATACTCTACAACTGTCATTATGAATATTTGTTCTATGACTAATAATTACGCAATAATATAAAACCGTTTCTTTTTTTCCAATATATAACTTTCCTCCTCATTTTCTCGAAAGCCATTAGAAATATTTGAAATATCATTGCTGCATCTGATAGACCTAATTAAACTCTACAATTGCCATTATGAATATTTGTTCTATGTATAATAATTACGCAGTAAAATTAAACCGTATCTTTTTTTCCAAAAAATAAATTTCATTCTAATTTTCTCGGAAGCTATTAGAGATATTGAAAATATCATTGCAGCATCTGATAGAACTAATTAAAATCTACAACTGTCATAATGAATATTTATTCTATGTATAATAATTACGCAGTAAAATTAAACCATATTTTTTTTCCAAAAAATAGATTTCGTTCTAATTTTCTTGGAAGCTATTAGAGATAATGGAAATATCATTGCAGCATCTGATAGACCTAATAAAACTCTACAACTGTCATAATAAATATTTGTTCTATAAATAATAATTACGCAGTAAAATTAAACCGTATCTTTAAAAGAAAAATAGATTTCGTTCTAATTTTCTCGGAAGCTATTAGAGATATTGGAAATATCATTGCAGCATCTGATAGAACTAATTAAACTCTACAAAAGTCATAATGAATATTTATTCTATGTATAATAATTACGCAGTAAAATTAAACCAAATCTTTTTTCCAAAAAATAGATTTCGTTATAATTATCTTGGAAGCTATTAGAGATATTGGAAATATCATGGCTGCACCTAATAGATCTATTTAAACTCTAAAATTGACATAATGAATATTTGTTCTATGTATAATAATTACGCAGTAAAATTAAACCGTATCTTTTTTTCCAAAAAATAGATTTCATTCTAATTTTCTCGAAAGCTATTAGAGATATTGGTAATATCATTGCAGCATCTGATAGACCTAATTAAACTCTACAACTGTCACAATGAATATTTGTTCTTAGATCAAATTTAGCAGTAAAATGAAACTATCACTTTTTTTTTTTCTTCCTCATTTTCTCGAAAGCTATTAGACATATTGGAAATGTCATTGCAGCATCTGATAAACCTTATTATACTCTACAACTGTCATTATGAATATTTGTTCTATGACTAATAATTACGCAATAATATAAAACCGTATCTTTTTTCCAAAATATAACTTTCTTCCTCATTTTCTCGAAAGCCATTAGAGATATTTGAAATATCATTGCTGCATCTGATAGATCTAATTAAACTCTACAATTACCATTATGAATATTCGTTCTATGTATAATAATTACGCAGTAAAATTAAACCGTATCTTTTTTTTTCCAAAAAATAGATTTCGTTCTAATTTTCTTGGAAGCTATTAGATATAATGGAAATATCATTGCAGCATCTGATGGACCTAATAAAACTCTACAACTGTCATAATGAATATTTGTTCTATGAATAATAATTACGCAGTAAAATTAAACCGTATCTTTATAAAAAATAGATTTCGTTCTAATATTCTCGGAAGCTATTAGAGATATTGGAAATATCATTGCAGCATCTGATAGAACTAATTAAACTCTACAATTGTCATAATAAATATTTATTCTATGTATAATAATTACGCAGTAAAATTAAACCATATCTTTTTTCCAAAAAATATTTTTCGTTCTAATTTTCTTGGAAGCTATTAGAGATATTGGAAATATCATGTTTGCACTTGATAGATCTATCTAAACTCTACAACTGACATAATGAATATTTGTTCTATGTATAATAATTACGCAGTAAAATTAAACCGTATCTTTTTTTCCAAAAAATTAATTTCGTTATAATTTTCTCAGAAGCTTTTAGAGATATTGGTAATATTATTGCAGCATCTGGTAGACCTAATTAAACTCTACAACTGTCATAATGAATTTTTGTTCTTAGATCAAATTTATCAGTAAAACGAAACTATCAGTTTTATTTCTTCTTCATTTTCTCGAAAGCTATTAGACATATTGGAAATGTCATTGCAGCATCTGATAGACTTTATTATACTCTACAACTGTCATTATGAATATTTGTTCTATGACTAATAATCACGCAATAATATAAAACCGTATCTTTTTTCCAAAATATAACTTTCTTCCTCATTTTCTCGAAAGCCATTAGAGATATTGGAAATATCATTGCTGCATCTGATAGACCTAATTAAACTCTAGTTTTGCCATTATGAATATATATTCGTTCTATGTATAATAATTACGCAGTAAAATTAAACCGTATCTTTTTTTTCCAAAAAATAGATTTCGTTCTAATTTTCTTGGAAGCTATTAGAGATAATGGAAATATCATTGCAGTATCTGATAGACCTAATAAAACTCTACAACTGTCATAATGAATATTTTTTCTATAAATAATAATTACGCAGTAAAATTAAACCGTATCTTTGAAAAAAAAAATAGATTTCGTTCTAATTTTTTCGGAAGCTATTAGAGATATTGGAAATATCATTGCAGTCTCTGATAGAACTAATTAAACTCTACAACTGTCATAATGAGTATTTATCCTATGTATAATAATTACTCAGTAAAATTAAACCATATCTTTTTTCCAAACAATAGATTTCGTTCTAATTTTCTTGGAAGCTATTAGAGATATTGGAAATATCATGTTTGCAACTGATAGACCTATTTAAACTCTACAACTAACATAATGAATATTTGTTCTATGTATAATAATTATGCAGTAAAATTAAACCGTATCTTTTTTTCCAAAAAATAGATTTGATTCTAATTTTCTCGGAAGCTATTAGAGATATTGAAAATATCATTGCAGCATCTGATAGAACTAATTAAACTCTACAACTGTCATAATGAATATTTATTCTATGTATAATAATTACGCAGTAAAATTAAACCATATCTTTTTTCCAAAAAAATAGATTTCGTTCTAATTTTCATGGAAGCTATTAGAGATAATGGAAATATCATTGCAGCATCTGATAGACCTAATAAAACTCTACAACTGTCATAATGAATATTTGTTCTATGTATAATAATTACGCAGTAAAATTAAACCGTATCTTTAAAAGAAAAATAGATTTCGTTCTAATTTTCTCGGAAGCTATTAGAGATATTGGAAATATCATTGCAGCATCTGATAGAACTAATTAAACTCTACAAATGTCATAATGAATATTTATTCTATGTATAATAATTACGCAGTAAAATTAAACCATATCTTTTTTCCAAAAAATAAATTTTGTTCTAATTATCTTGGAAGCTATTAGAGATATTGGAAATATCATGGTTGCACCTAATAGACCTATTTAAACTCTACAACTGACATAATGAATATTTGTTCTATGTATAATAATTACGCAGTAAAATTAAACCGTATCTTTTTTTTCCAAAAAATAGATTTAATTCTAATTTTCTCGAAAGCTATTAGAGATATTGGTAATATCATTGCAGCATCTGATAGACCTAATTAAACTCTACAACTATCACAATGAATATTTGTTCTTAGATCAAATTTAGCTGTAAAATGAAACTATCACTTTTTTTTTCTTCCTCATTTTCTCGAAAGCTATTAGACATATTGGAAATGTCATTGACACATCTGATAAACCTTATTATACTCTACAACTGTCATTATGAATATTTGTTCTATGACTAATAATTACGCAATAATATAAAACCGTTTCTTTTTTTCCAATATATAACTTTCCTCCTCATTTTCTCGAAAGCCATTAGAAATATTTGAAATATCATTGCTGCATCTGATAGACCTAATTAAACTCTACAATTGCCATTATGAATATTTGTTCTATGTATAATAATTACGCAGTAAAATTAAACCGTATCTTTTTTTCCAAAAAATAGATTTCATTCTAATTTTCTCGGAAGCTATTAGAGATATTGAAAATATCATTGCAGCATCTGATAGAACTAATTAAAATCTACAACTGTCATAATGAATATTTATTCTATGTATAATAATTACGCAGTAAAATTAAACCATATTTTTTTTCCAAAAAATAGGTTTCGTTCTAATTTTCTTGGAAGCTATTAGAGATAATGGAAATATCATTGCAGCATCTGATAGACCTAATAAAACTCTACAACTGTCATAATAAATATTTGTTCTATAAATAATAATTACGCAGTAAAATTAAACCGTATCTTTAAAAGAAAAATAGATTTCGTTCTAATTTTCTCGGAAGCTATTAGAGATATTGGAAATATCATTGCAGCATCTGATAGAACTAATTAAACTCTACAAATGTCATAATGAATATTTATTCTATGTATAATAATTACGCAGTAAAATTAAACCATATCTTTTTTCCAAAAAATAGATTTCGTTATAATTATCTTGGAAGCTATTAGAGATATTGGAAATATCATGGCTGCACCTAATAGATCTATTTAAACTCTAAAATTGACATAATGAATATTTGTTCTATGTATAATAATTACGCAGTAAAATTAAACCGTATCTTTTTTTCCAAAAAATAGATTTCATTCTAATTTTCTCGAAAGCTATTAGAGATATTGGTAATATCATTGCAGCATCTGATAGACCTAATTAAACTCTACAACTGTCACAATGAATATTTGTTCTTAGATCAAATTTAGCAGTAAAATGAAACTATCACTTTTTTTTTCTTCCTCATTTTCTCGAAAGCTATTAGACATATTGGAAATGTCATTGCAGCATCTGATAAACCTTATTATACTCTACAACTGTCATTATGAATATTTGTTCTATGACTAATAATTACGCAATAATATAAAACCGTATCTTTTTTCCAAAATATAACTTTCTTCCTCATTTTCTCGAAAGCCATTAGAGATATTTGAAATATCATTGCTGCATCTGATAGATCTAATTAAACTCTACAATTACCATTATGAATATTCGTTCTATGTATAATAATTACGCAGTAAAATTAAACCGTATCTTTTTTTTTCCAAAAAATAGATTTCGTTCTAATTTTCTTGGAAGCTATTAGATATAATGGAAATATCATTGCAGCATCTGATGGACCTAATAAAACTCTACAACTGTCATAATGAATATTTGTTCTATGAATAATAATTACGCAGTAAAATTAAACCGTATCTTTATAAAAAATAGATTTCGTTCTAATATTCTCGGAAGCTATTAGAGATATTGGAAATATCATTGCAGCATCTGATAGAACTAATTAAACTCTACAATTGTCATAATAAATATTTATTCTATGTATAATAATTACGCAGTAAAATTAAACCATATCTTTTTTCCAAAAAATATTTTTCGTTCTAATTTTCTTGGAAGCTATTAGAGATATTGGAAATATCATGTTTGCACTTGATAGATCTATCTAAACTCTACAACTGACATAATGAATATTTGTTCTATGTATAATAATTACGCAGTAAAATTAAACCGTATCTTTTTTTCCAAAAAATTAATTTCGTTATAATTTTCTCAGAAGCTTTTAGAGATATTGGTAATATTATTGCAGCATCTGATAGACCTAATTAAACTCTACAACTGTCATAATGAATTTTTGTTCTTAGATCAAATTTATCAGTAAAACGAAACTATCAGTTTTATTTCTTCTTCATTTTCTCGAAAGCTATTAGACATATTGGAAATGTCATTGCAGCATCTGATAGACTTTATTATACTCTACAACTGTCATTATGAATATTTGTTCTATGACTAATAATCACGCAATAATATAAAACCGTATCTTTTTTCCAAAATATAACTTTCTTCCTCATTTTCTCGAAAGCCATTAGAGATATTGGAAATATCATTGCTGCATCTGATAGACCTAATTAAACTCTAGTTTTGCCATTATGAATATATATTCGTTCTATGTATAATAATTACGCAGTAAAATTAAACCGTATCTTTTTTTTCCAAAAAATAGATTTCGTTCTAATTTTCTTGGAAGCTATTAGAGATAATGGAAATATCATTGCAGTATCTGATAGACCTAATAAAACTCTACAACTGTCATAATTAATATTTTTTCTATAAATAATAATTACGTAGTAAAATTAAACCGTATCTTTGAAAAAAAAAATAGATTTCGTTCTAATTTTTTCGGAAGCTATTAGAGATATTGGAAATATCATTGCAGTCTCTGATAGAACTAATTAAACTCTACAACTGTCATAATGAGTATTTATCCTATGTATAATAATTACTCAGTAAAATTAAACCATATCTTTTTTCCAAACAATAGATTTCGTTCTAATTTTCTTGGAAGCTATTAGAGATATTGGAAATATCATGTTTGCAACTGATAGACCTATTTAAACTCTACAACTAACATAATGAATATTTGTTCTATGTATAATAATTATGCAGTAAAATTAAACCGTATCTTTTTTTCCAAAAAATAGATTTGATTCTAATTTTCTCGGAAGCTATTAGAGATATTGAAAATATCATTGCAGCATCTGATAGAACTAATTAAACTCTACAACTGTCATAATGAATATTTATTCTATGTATAATAATTACGCAGTAAAATTAAACCATATCTTTTTTCCAAAAAAATAGATTTCGTTCTAATTTTCATGGAAGCTATTAGAGATAATGGAAATATCATTGCAGCATCTGATAGACCTAATAAAACTCTACAACTGTCATAATGAATATTTGTTCTATGTATAATAATTACGCAGTAAAATTAAACCGTATCTTTAAAAGAAAAATAGATTTCGTTCTAATTTTCTCGGAAGCTATTAGAGATATTGGAAATATCATTGCAGCATCTGATAGAACTAATTAAACTCTACAAATGTCATAATGAATATTTATTCTATGTATAATAATTACGCAGTAAAATTAAACCATATCTTTTTTCCAAAAAATAAATTTTGTTCTAATTATCTTGGAAGCTATTAGAGATATTGGAAATATCATGGTTGCACCTAATAGACCTATTTAAACTCTACAACTGACATAATGAATATTTGTTCTATGTATAATAATTACGCAGTAAAATTAAACCGTATCTTTTTTTTCCAAAAAATAGATTTAATTCTAATTTTCTCGAAAGCTATTAGAGATATTGGTAATATCATTGCAGCATCTGATAGACCTAATTAAACTCTACAACTATCACAATGAATATTTGTTCTTAGATCAAATTTAGCTGTAAAATGAAACTATCACTTTTTTTTTCTTCCTCATTTTCTCGAAAGCTATTAGACATATTGGAAATGTCATTGACACATCTGATAAACCTTATTATACTCTACAACTGTCATTATGAATATTTGTTCTATGACTAATAATTACGCAATAATATAAAACCGTTTCTTTTTTTCCAATATATAACTTTCCTCCTCATTTTCTCGAAAGCCATTAGAAATATTTGAAATATCATTGCTGCATCTGATAGACCTAATTAAACTCTACAATTGCCATTATGAATATTTGTTCTATGTATAATAATTACGCAGTAAAATTAAACCGTATCTTTTTTTCCAAAAAATAGATTTCATTCTAATTTTCTCGGAAGCTATTAGAGATATTGAAAATATCATTGCAGCATCTGATAGAACTAATTAAAATCTACAACTGTCATAATGAATATTTATTCTATGTATAATAATTACGCAGTAAAATTAAACCATATTTTTTTTCCAAAAAATAGATTTCGTTCTAATTTTCTTGGAAGCTATTAGAGATAATGGAAATATCATTGCAGCATCTGATAGACCTAATAAAACTCTACAACTGTCATAATAAATATTTGTTCTATAAATAATAATTACGCAGTAAAATTAAACCGTATCTTTAAAAGAAAAATAGATTTCGTTCTAATTTTCTCGGAAGCTATTAGAGATATTGGAAATATCATTGCAGCATCTGATAGAACTAATTAAACTCTACAAATGTCATAATGAATATTTATTCTATGTATAATAATTACGCAGTAAAATTAAACCAAATCTTTTTTCCAAAAAATAGATTTCGTTATAATTATCTTGGAAGCTATTAGAGATATTGGAAATATCATGGCTGCACCTAATAGATCTATTTAAACTCTAAAATTGACATAATGAATATTTGTTCTATGTATAATAATTACGCAGTAAAATTAAACCGTATCTTTTTTTCCAAAAAATAGATTTCATTCTAATTTTCTCGAAAGCTATTAGAGATATTGGTAATATCATTGCAGCATCTGATAGACCTAATTAAACTCTACAACTGTCACAATGAATATTTGTTCTTAGATCAAATTTAGCAGTAAAATGAAACTATCACTTTTTTTTTCTTCCTCATTTTCTCGAAAGCTATTAGACATATTGGAAATGTCATTGCAGCATCTGATAAACCTTATTATACTCTACAACTGTCATTATGAATATTTGTTCTATGACTAATAATTACGCAATAATATAAAACCGTATCTTTTTTCCAAAATATAACTTTCTTCCTCATTTTCTCGAAAGCCATTAGAGATATTTGAAATATCATTGCTGCATCTGATAGATCTAATTAAACTCTACAATTACCATTATGAATATTCGTTCTATGTATAATAATTACGCAGTAAAATTAAACCGTATCTTTTTTTTTCCAAAAAATAGATTTCGTTCTAATTTTCTTGGAAGCTATTAGATATAATGGAAATATCATTGCAGCATCTGATGGACCTAATAAAACTCTACAACTGTCATAATGAATATTTGTTCTATGAATAATAATTACGCAGTAAAATTAAACCGTATCTTTATAAAAAATAGATTTCGTTCTAATATTCTCGGAAGCTATTAGAGATATTGGAAATATCATTGCAGCATCTGATAGAACTAATTAAACTCTACAATTGTCATAATAAATATTTATTCTATGTATAATAATTACGCAGTAAAATTAAACCATATCTTTTTTCCAAAAAATTTTTTTCGTTCTAATTTTCTTGGAAGCTATTAGAGATATTGGAAATATCATGTTTGCACTTGATAGATCTATCTAAACTCTACAACTGACATAATGAATATTTGTTCTATGTATAATAATTACGCAGTAAAATTAAACCGTATCTTTTTTTCCAAAAAATTAATTTCGTTATAATTTTCTCAGAAGCTTTTAGAGATATTGGTAATATTATTGCAGCATCTGGTAGACCTAATTAAACTCTACAACTGTCATAATGAATTTTTGTTCTTAGATCAAATTTATCAGTAAAACGAAACTATCAGTTTTATTTCTTCTTCATTTTCTCGAAAGCTATTAGACATATTGGAAATGTCATTGCAGCATTTGATAGACTTTATTATACTCTACAACTGTCATTATGAATATTTGTTCTATGACTAATAATCACGCAATAATATAAAACCGTATCTTTTTTCCAAAATATAACTTTCTTCCTCATTTTCTCGAAAGCCATTAGAGATATTGGAAATATCATTGCTGCATCTGATAGACCTAATTAAACTCTAGTTTTGCCATTATGAATATATATTCGTTCTATGTATAATAATTACGCAGTAAAATTAAACCGTATCTTTTTTTTCCAAAAAATAGATTTCGTTCTAATTTTCTTGGAAGCTATTAGAGATAATGGAAATATCATTGCAGTATCTGATAGACCTAATAAAACTCTACAACTGTCATAATGAATATTTTTTCTATAAATAATAATTACGCAGTAAAATTAAACCGTATCTTTGAAAAAAAAAATAGATTTCGTTCTAATTTTTTCGGAAGCTATTAGAGATATTGGAAATATCATTGCAGTCTCTGATAGAACTAATTAAACTCTACAACTGTCAGAATGAGTATTTATCCTATGTATAATAATTACTCAGTAAAATTAAACCATATCTTTTTTCCAAACAATAGATTTCGTTCTAATTTTCTTGGAAGCTATTAGAGATATTGGAAATATCATGTTTGCAACTGATAGACCTATTTAAACTCTACAACTAACATAATGAATATTTGTTCTATGTATAATAATTATGCAGTAAAATTAAACCGTATCTTTTTTTCCAAAAAATAGATTTGATTCTAATTTTCTCGGAAGCTATTAGAGATATTGAAAATATCATTGCAGCATCTGATAGAACTAATTAAACTCTACAACTGTCATAATGAATATTTATTCTATGTATAATAATTACGCAGTAAAATTAAACCATATCTTTTTTCCAAAAAAATAGATTTCGTTCTAATTTTCATGGAAGCTATTAGAGATAATGGAAATATCATTGCAGCATCTGATAGACCTAATAAAACTCTACAACTGTCATAATGAATATTTGTTCTATGTATAATAATTACGCAGTAAAATTAAACCGTATCTTTAAAAGAAAAATAGATTTCGTTCTAATTTTCTCGGAAGCTATTAGAGATATTGGAAATATCATTGCAGCATCTGATATAACTAATTAAACTCTACAAATGTCATAATGAATATTTATTCTATGTATAATAATTACGCAGTAAAATTAAACCATATCTTTTTTCCAAAAAATAAATTTTGTTCTAATTATCTTGGAAGCTATTAGAGATATTGGAAATATCATGGTTGCACCTAATAGACCTATTTAAACTCTACAACTGACATAATGAATATTTGTTCTATGTATAATAATTACGCAGTAAAATTAAACCGTATCTTTTTTTTCCAAAAAATAGATTTAATTCTAATTTTCTCGAAAGCTATTAGAGATATTGGTAATATCATTGCAGCATCTGATAGACCTAATTAAACTCTACAACTATCACAATGAATATTTGTTCTTAGATCAAATTTAGCTGTAAAATGAAACTATCACTTTTTTTTTCTTCCTCATTTTCTCGAAAGCTATTAGACATATTGGAAATGTCATTGACACATCTGATAAACCTTATTATACTCTACAACTGTCATTATGAATATTTGTTCTATGACTAATAATTACGCAATAATATAAAACCGTTTCTTTTTTTCCAATATATAACTTTCCTCCTCATTTTCTCGAAAGCCATTAGAAATATTTGAAATATCATTGCTGCATCTGATAGACCTAATTAAACTCTACAATTGCCATTATGAATATTTGTTCTATGTATAATAATTACGCAGTAAAATTAAACCGTATCTTTTTTTCCAAAAAATAGATTTCATTCTAATTTTCTCGGAAGCTATTAGAGATATTGAAAATATCATTGCAGCATCTGATAGAACTAATTAAAATCTACAACTGTCATAATGAATATTTATTCTATGTATAATAATTACGCAGTAAAATTAAACCATATTTTTTTTCCAAAAAATAGGTTTCGTTCTAATTTTCTTGGAAGCTATTAGAGATAATGGAAATATCATTGCAGCATCTGATAGACCTAATAAAACTCTACAACTGTCATAATAAATATTTGTTCTATAAATAATAATTACGCAGTAAAATTAAACCGTATCTTTAAAAGAAAAATAGATTTCGTTCTAATTTTCTCGGAAGCTATTAGAGATATTGGAAATATCATTGCAGCATCTGATAGAACTAATTAAACTCTACAAATGTCATAATGAATATTTATTCTATGTATAATAATTACGCAGTAAAATTAAACCATATCTTTTTTCCAAAAAATAGATTTCGTTATAATTATCTTGGAAGCTATTAGAGATATTGGAAATATCATGGCTGCACCTAATAGATCTATTTAAACTCTAAAATTGACATAATGAATATTTGTTCTATGTATAATAATTACGCAGTAAAATTAAACCGTATCTTTTTTTCCAAAAAATAGATTTCATTCTAATTTTCTCGAAAGCTATTAGAGATATTGGTAATATCATTGCAGCATCTGATAGACCTAATTAAACTCTACAACTGTCACAATGAATATTTGTTCTTAGATCAAATTTAGCAGTAAAATGAAACTATCACTTTTTTTTTCTTCCTCATTTTCTCGAAAGCTATTAGACATATTGGAAATGTCATTGCAGCATCTGATAAACCTTATTATACTCTACAACTGTCATTATGAATATTTGTTCTATGACTAATAATTACGCAATAATATAAAACCGTATCTTTTTTCCAAAATATAACTTTCTTCCTCATTTTCTCGAAAGCCATTAGAGATATTTGAAATATCATTGCTGCATCTGATAGATCTAATTAAACTCTACAATTACCATTATGAATATTCGTTCTATGTATAATAATTACGCAGTAAAATTAAACCGTATCTTTTTTTTTCCAAAAAATAGATTTCGTTCTAATTTTCTTGGAAGCTATTAGATATAATGGAAATATCATTGCAGCATCTGATGGACCTAATAAAACTCTACAACTGTCATAATGAATATTTGTTCTATGAATAATAATTACGCAGTAAAATTAAACCGTATCTTTATAAAAAATAGATTTCGTTCTAATATTCTCGGAAGCTATTAGAGATATTGGAAATATCATTGCAGCATCTGATAGAACTAATTAAACTCTACAATTGTCATAATAAATATTTATTCTATGTATAATAATTACGCAGTAAAATTAAACCATATCTTTTTTCCAAAAAATATTTTTCGTTCTAATTTTCTTGGAAGCTATTAGAGATATTGGAAATATCATGTTTGCACTTGATAGATCTATCTAAACTCTACAACTGACATAATGAATATTTGTTCTATGTATAATAATTACGCAGTAAAATTAAACCGTATCTTTTTTTCCAAAAAATTAATTTCGTTATAATTTTCTCAGAAGCTTTTAGAGATATTGGTAATATTATTGCAGCATCTGATAGACCTAATTAAACTCTACAACTGTCATAATGAATTTTTGTTCTTAGATCAAATTTATCAGTAAAATGAAACTATCAGTTTTATTTCTTCTTCATTTTCTCGAAAGCTATTAGACATATTGGAAATGTCATTGCAGCATCTGATAGACTTTATTATACTCTACAACTGTCATTATGAATATTTGTTCTATGACTAATAATCACGCAATAATATAAAACCGTATCTTTTTTCCAAAATATAACTTTCTTCCTCATTTTCTCGAAAGCCATTAGAGATATTGGAAATATCATTGCTGCATCTGATAGACCTAATTAAACTCTAGTTTTGCCATTATGAATATATATTCGTTCTATGTATAATAATTACGCAGTAAAATTAAACCGTATCTTTTTTTTCCAAAAAATAGATTTCGTTCTAATTTTCTTGGAAGCTATTAGAGATAATGGAAATATCATTGCAGTATCTGATAGACCTAATAAAACTCTACAACTGTCATAATTAATATTTTTTCTATAAATAATAATTACGCAGTAAAATTAAACCGTATCTTTGAAAAAAAAAATAGATTTCGTTCTAATTTTTTCGGAAGCTATTAGAGATATTGGAAATATCATTGCAGTCTCTGATAGAACTAATTAAACTCTACAACTGTCATAATGAGTATTTATCCTATGTATAATAATTACTCAGTAAAATTAAACCATATCTTTTTTCCAAACAATAGATTTCGTTCTAATTTTCTTGGAAGCTATTAGAGATATTGGAAATATCATGTTTGCAACTGATAGACCTATTTAAACTCTACAACTAACATAATGAATATTTGTTCTATGTATAATAATTATGCAGTAAAATTAAACCGTATCTTTTTTTCCAAAAAATAGATTTGATTCTAATTTTCTCGGAAGCTATTAGAGATATTGAAAATATCATTGCAGCATCTGATAGAACTAATTAAACTCTACAACTGTCATAATGAATATTTATTCTATGTATAATAATTACGCAGTAAAATTAAACCATATCTTTTTTCCAAAAAAATAGATTTCGTTCTAATTTTCATGGAAGCTATTAGAGATAATGGAAATATCATTGCAGCATCTGATAGACCTAATAAAACTCTACAACTGTCATAATGAATATTTGTTCTATGTATAATAATTACGCAGTAAAATTAAACCGTATCTTTAAAAGAAAAATCGATTTCGTTCTAATTTTCTCGGAAGCTATTAGAGATATTGGAAATATCATTGCAGCATCTGATAGAACTAATTAAACTCTACAAATGTCATAATGAATATTTATTCTATGTATAATAATTACGCAGTAAAATTAAACCATATCTTTTTTCCAAAAAATAAATTTTGTTCTAATTATCTTGGAAGCTATTAGAGATATTGGAAATATCATGGTTGCACCTAATAGACCTATTTAAACTCTACAACTGACATAATGAATATTTGTTCTATGTATAATAATTACGCAGTAAAATTAAACCGTATCTTTTTTTTTCCAAAAAATAGATTTAATTCTAATTTTCTCGAAAGCTATTAGAGATATTGGTAATATCATTGCAGCATCTGATAGACCTAATTAAACTCTACAACTATCACAATGAATATTTGTTCTTAGATCAAATTTAGCTGTAAAATGAAACTATCACTTTTTTTTTCTTCCTCATTTTCTCGAAAGCTATTAGACATATTGGAAATGTCATTGCAGCATCTGATAAACCTTATTATACTCTACAACTGTCATTATGAATATTTGTTCTATGACTAATAATTACGCAATAATATAAAACCGTTTCTTTTTTTCCAATATATAACTTTCCTCCTCATTTTCTCGAAAGCCATTAGAAATATTTGAAATATCATTGCTGCATCTGATAGACCTAATTAAACTCTACAATTGCCATTATGAATATTTGTTCTATGTATAATAATTACGCAGTAAAATTAAACCGTATCTTTTTTTCCAAAAAATAGATTTCATTCTAATTTTCTCGGAAGCTATTAGAGATATTGAAAATATCATTGCAGCATCTGATAGACCTAATTAAAATCTACAACTGTCATAATGAATATTTATTCTATGTATAATAATTACGCAGTAAAATTAAACCATATTTTTTTTCCAAAAAATAGATTTCGTTCTAATTTTCTTGGAAGCTATTAGAGATAATGGAAATATCATTGCAGCATCTGATAGACCTAATAAAACTCTACAACTGTCATAATAAATATTTGTTCTATAAATAATAATTACGCAGTAAAATTAAACCGTATCTTTAAAAGAAAAATAGATTTCGTTCTAATTTTCTCGGAAGCTATTAGAGATATTGGAAATATCATTGCAGCATCTGATAGAACTAATTAAACTCTACAAATGTCATAATGAATATTTATTCTATGTATAATAATTACGCAGTAAAATTAAACCAAATCTTTTTTCCAAAAAATAGATTTCGTTATAATTATCTTGGAAGCTATTAGAGATATTGGAAATATCATGGCTGCACCTAATAGATCTATTTAAACTCTAAAATTGACATAATGAATATTTGTTCTATGTATAATAATTACGCAGTAAAATTAAACCGTATCTTTTTTTCCAAAAAATAGATTTCATTCTAATTTTCTCGAAAGCTATTAGAGATATTGGTAATATCATTGCAGCATCTGATAGACCTAATTAAACTCTACAACTGTCACAATGAATATTTGTTCTTAGATCAAATTTAGCAGTAAAATGAAACTATCACTTTTTTTTTCTTCATCATTTTCTCGAAAGCTATTAGACATATTGGAAATGTCATTGCAGCATCTGATAAACCTTATTATACTCTACAACTGTCATTATGAATATTTGTTCTATGACTAATAATTACGCAATAATATAAAACCGTATCTTTTTTCCAAAATATAACTTTCTTCCTCATTTTCTCGAAAGCCATTAGAGATATTTGAAATATCATTGCTGCATCTGATAGATCTAATTAAACTCTACAATTACCATTATGAATATTCGTTCTATGTATAATAATTACGCAGTAAAATTAAACCGTATCTTTTTTTTTCCAAAAAATAGATTTCGTTCTAATTTTCTTGGAAGCTATTAGATATAATGGAAATATCATTGCAGCATCTGATGGACCTAATAAAACTCTACAACTGTCATAATGAATATTTGTTCTATGAATAATAATTACGCAGTAAAATTAAACCGTATCTTTATAAAAAATAGATTTCGTTCTAATATTCTCGGAAGCTATTAGAGATATTGGAAATATCATTGCAGCATCTGATAGAACTAATTAAACTCTACAATTGCCATAATAAATATTTATTCTATGTATAATAATTACGCAGTAAAATTAAACCATATCTTTTTTCCAAAAAATATTTTTCGTTCTAATTTTCTTGGAAGCTATTAGAGATATTGGAAATATCATGTTTGCACTTGATAGATCTATCTAAACTCTACAACTGACATAATGAATATTTGTTCTATGTATAATAATTACGCAGTAAAATTAAACCGTATCTTTTTTTCCAAAAAATTAATTTCGTTATAATTTTCTCAGAAGCTTTTAGAGATATTGGTAATATTATTGCAGCATCTGATAGACCTAATTAAACTCTACAACTGTCATAATGAATTTTTGTTCTTAGATCAAATTTATCAGTAAAACGAAACTATCAGTTTTATTTCTTCTTCATTTTCTCGAAAGCTATTAGACATATTGGAAATGTCATTGCAGCATCTGATAGACTTTATTATACTCTACAACTGTCATTATGAATATTTGTTCTATGACTAATAATCACGCAATAATATAAAACCGTATCTTTTTTCCAAAATATAACTTTCTTCCTCATTTTCTCGAAAGCCATTAGAGATATTGGAAATATCATTGCTGCATCTGATAGACCTAATTAAACTCTAGTTTTGCCATTATGAATATATATTCGTTCTATGTATAATAATTACGCAGTAAAATTAAACCGTATCTTTTTTTTCCAAAAAATAGATTTCGTTCTAATTTTCTTGGAAGCTATTAGAGATAATGGAAATATCATTGCAGTATCTGATAGACCTAATAAAACTCTACAACTGTCATAATGAATATTTTTTCTATAAATAATAATTACGCAGTAAAATTAAACCGTATCTTTGAAAAAAAAAATAGATTTCGTTCTAATTTTTTCGGAAGCTATTATAGATATTGGAAATATCATTGCAGTCTCTGATAGAACTAATTAAACTCTACAACTGTCATAATGAGTATTTATCCTATGTATAATAATTACTCAGTAAAATTAAACCATATCTTTTTTCCAAACAATAGATTTCGTTCTAATTTTCTTGGAAGCTATTAGAGATATTGGAAATATCATGTTTGCAACTGATAGACCTATTTAAACTCTACAACTAACATAATGAATATTTGTTCTATGTATAATAATTATGCAGTAAAATTAAACCGTATCTTTTTTTCCAAAAAATAGATTTGATTCTAATTTTCTCGGAAGCTATTAGAGATATTGAAAATATCATTGCAGCATCTGATAGAACTAATTAAACTCTACAACTGTCATAATGAATATTTATTCTATGTATAATAATTACGCAGTAAAATTAAACCATATCTTTTTTCCAAAAAAATAGATTTCGTTCTAATTTTCATGGAAGCTATTAGAGATAATGGAAATATCATTGCAGCATCTGATAGACCTAATAAAACTCTACAACTGTCATAATGAATATTTGTTCTATGTATAATAATTACGCAGTAAAATTAAACCGTATCTTTAAAAGAAAAATAGATTTCGTTCTAATTTTCTCGGAAGCTATTAGAGATATTGGAAATATCATTGCAGCATCTGATAGAACTAATTAAACTCTACAAATGTCATAATGAATATTTATTCTATGTATAATAATTACGCAGTAAAATTAAACCATATCTTTTTTCCAAAAAATAAATTTTGTTCTAATTATCTTGGAAGCTATTAGAGATATTGGAAATATCATGGTTGCACCTAATAGACCTATTTAAACTCTACAACTGACATAATGAATATTTGTTCTATGTATAATAATTACGCAGTAAAATTAAACCGTATCTTTTTTTTCCAAAAAATAGATTTAATTCTAATTTTCTCGAAAGCTATTAGAGATATTGGTAATATCATTGCAGCATCTGATAGACCTAATTAAACTCTACAACTATCACAATGAATATTTGTTCTTAGATCAAATTTAGCTGTAAAATGAAACTATCACTTTTTTTTTCTTCCTCATTTTCTCGAAAGCTATTAGACATATTGGAAATGTCATTGACACATCTGATAAACCTTATTATACTCTACAACTGTCATTATGAATATTTGTTCTATGACTAATAATTACGCAATAATATAAAACCGTTTCTTTTTTTCCAATATATAACTTTCCTCCTCATTTTCTCGAAAGCCATTAGAAATATTTGAAATATCATTGCTGCATCTGATAGACCTAATTAAACTCTACAATTGCCATTATGAATATTTGTTCTATGTATAATAATTACGCAGTAAAATTAAACCGTATCTTTTTTTCCAAAAAATAGATTTCATTCTAATTTTCTCGGAAGCTATTAGAGATATTGAAAATATCATTGCAGCATCTGATAGAACTAATTAAAATCTACAACTGTCATAATGAATATTTATTCTATGTATAATAATTACGCAGTAAAATTAAACCATATTTTTTTTCCAAAAAATAGGTTTCGTTCTAATTTTCTTGGAAGCTATTAGAGATAATGGAAATATCATTGCAGCATCTGATAGACCTAATAAAACTCTACAACTGTCATAATAAATATTTGTTCTATAAATAATAATTACGCAGTAAAATTAAACCGTATCTTTAAAAGAAAAATAGATTTCGTTCTAATTTTCTCGGAAGCTATTAGAGATATTGGAAATATCATTGCAGCATCTGATAGAACTAATTAAACTCTACAAATGTCATAATGAATATTTATTCTATGTATAATAATTACGCAGTAAAATTAAACCATATCTTTTTTCCAAAAAATAGATTTCGTTATAATTATCTTGGAAGCTATTAGAGATATTGGAAATATCATGGCTGCACCTAATAGATCTATTTAAACTCTAAAATTGACATAATGAATATTTGTTCTATGTATAATAATTACGCAGTAAAATTAAACCGTATCTTTTTTTCCAAAAAATAGATTTCATTCTAATTTTCTCGAAAGCTATTAGAGATATTGGTAATATCATTGCAGCATCTGATAGACCTAATTAAACTCTACAACTGTCACAATGAATATTTGTTCTTAGATCAAATTTAGCAGTAAAATGAAACTATCACTTTTTTTTTCTTCCTCATTTTCTCGAAAGCTATTAGACATATTGGAAATGTCATTGCAGCATCTGATAAACCTTATTATACTCTACAACTGTCATTATGAATATTTGTTCTATGACTAATAATTACGCAATAATATAAAACCGTATCTTTTTTCCAAAATATAACTTTCTTCCTCATTTTCTCGAAAGCCATTAGAGATATTTGAAATATCATTGCTGCATCTGATAGATCTAATTAAACTCTACAATTACCATTATGAATATTCGTTCTATGTATAATAATTACGCAGTAAAATTAAACCGTATCTTTTTTTTTCCAAAAAATAGATTTCGTTCTAATTTTCTTGGAAGCTATTAGATATAATGGAAATATCATTGCAGCATCTGATGGACCTAATAAAACTCTACAACTGTCATAATGAATATTTGTTCTATGAATAATAATTACGCAGTAAAATTAAACCGTATCTTTATAAAAAATAGATTTCGTTCTAATATTCTCGGAAGCTATTAGAGATATTGGAAATATCATTGCAGCATCTGATAGAACTAATTAAACTCTACAATTGTCATAATAAATATTTATTCTATGTATAATAATTACGCAGTAAAATTAAACCATATCTTTTTTCCAAAAAATATTTTTCGTTCTAATTTTCTTGGAAGCTATTAGAGATATTGGAAATATCATGTTTGCACTTGATAGATCTATCTAAACTCTACAACTGACATAATGAATATTTGTTCTATGTATAATAATTACGCAGTAAAATTAAACCGTATCTTTTTTTCCAAAAAATTAATTTCGTTATAATTTTCTCAGAAGCTTTTAGAGATATTGGTAATATTATTGCAGCATCTGATAGACCTAATTAAACTCTACAACTGTCATAATGAATTTTTGTTCTTAGATCAAATTTATCAGTAAAACGAAACTATCAGTTTTATTTCTTCTTCATTTTCTCGAAAGCTATTAGACATATTGGAAATGTCATTGCAGCATCTGATAGACTTTATTATACTCTACAACTGTCATTATGAATATTTGTTCTATGACTAATAATCACGCAATAATATAAAACCGTATCTTTTTTCCAAAATATAACTTTCTTCCTCATTTTCTCGAAAGCCATTAGAGATATTGGAAATATCATTGCTGCATCTGATAGACCTAATTAAACTCTAGTTTTGCCATTATGAATATATATTCGTTCTATGTATAATAATTACGCAGTAAAATTAAACCGTATCTTTTTTTTCCAAAAAATAGATTTCGTTCTAATTTTCTTGGAAGCTATTAGAGATAATGGAAATATCATTGCAGTATCTGATAGACCTAATAAAACTCTACAACTGTCATAATGAATATTTTTTCTATAAATAATAATTACGCAGTAAAATTAAACCGTATCTTTGAAAAAAAAAATAGATTTCGTTCTAATTTTTTCGGAAGCTATTAGAGATATTGGAAATATCATTGCAGTCTCTGATAGAACTAATTAAACTCTACAACTGTCATAATGAGTATTTATCCTATGTATAATAATTACTCAGTAAAATTAAACCATATCTTTTTTCCAAACAATAGATTTCGTTCTAATTTTCTTGGAAGCTATTAGAGATATTGGAAATATCATGTTTGCAACTGATAGACCTATTTAAACTCTACAACTAACATAATGAATATTTGTTCTATGTATAATAATTATGCAGTAAAATTAAACCGTATCTTTTTTTCCAAAAAATAGATTTGATTCTAATTTTCTCGGAAGCTATTAGAGATATTGAAAATATCATTGCAGCATCTGATAGAACTAATTAAACTCTACAACTGTCATAATGAATATTTATTCTATGTATAATAATTACGCAGTAAAATTAAACCATATCTTTTTTCCAAAAAAATAGATTTCGTTCTAATTTTCATGGAAGCTATTAGAGATAATGGAAATATCATTGCAGCATCTGATAGACCTAATAAAACTCTACAACTGTCATAATGAATATTTGTTCTATGTATAATAATTACGCAGTAAAATTAAACCGTATCTTTAAAAGAAAAATAGATTTCGTTCTAATTTTCTCGGAAGCTATTAGAGATATTGGAAATATCATTGCAGCATCTGATAGAACTAATTAAACTCTACAAATGTCATAATGAATATTTATTCTATGTATAATAATTACGCAGTAAAATTAAACCATATCTTTTTTCCAAAAAATAAATTTTGTTCTAATTATCTTGGAAGCTATTAGAGATATTGGAAATATCATGGTTGCACCTAATAGACCTATTTAAACTCTACAACTGACATAATGAATATTTGTTCTATGTATAATAATTACGCAGTAAAATTAAACCGTATCTTTTTTTTCCAAAAAATAGATTTAATTCTAATTTTCTCGAAAGCTATTAGAGATATTGGTAATATCATTGCAGCATCTGATAGACCTAATTAAACTCTACAACTATCACAATGAATATTTGTTCTTAGATCAAATTTAGCTGTAAAATGAAACTATCACTTTTTTTTTCTTCCTCATTTTCTCGAAAGCTATTAGACATATTGGAAATGTCATTGACACATCTGATAAACCTTATTATACTCTACAACTGTCATTATGAATATTTGTTCTATGACTAATAATTACGCAATAATATAAAACCGTTTCTTTTTTTCCAATATATAACTTTCCTCCTCATTTTCTCGAAAGCCATTAGAAATATTTGAAATATCATTGCTGCATCTGATAGACCTAATTAAACTCTACAATTGCCATTATGAATATTTGTTCTATGTATAATAATTACGCAGTAAAATTAAACCGTATCTTTTTTTCCAAAAAATAGATTTCATTCTAATTTTCTCGGAAGCTATTAGAGATATTGAAAATATCATTGCAGCATCTGATAGAACTAATTAAAATCTACAACTGTCATAATGAATATTTATTCTATGTATAATAATTACGCAGTAAAATTAAACCATATTTTTTTTCCAAAAAATAGATTTCGTTCTAATTTTCTTGGAAGCTATTAGAGATAATGGAAATATCATTGCAGCATCTGATAGACCTAATAAAACTCTACAACTGTCATAATAAATATTTGTTCTATAAATAATAATTACGCAGTAAAATTAAACCGTATCTTTAAAAGAAAAATAGATTTCGTTCTAATTTTCTCGGAAGCTATTAGAGATATTGGAAATATCATTGCAGTATCTGATAGAACTAATTAAACTCTACAAATGTCATAATGAATATTTATTCTATGTATAATAATTACGCAGTAAAATTAAACCATATCTTTTTTCCAAAAAATAGATTTCGTTATAATTATCTTGGAAGCTATTAGAGATATTGGAAATATCATGGCTGCACCTAATAGATCTATTTAAACTCCAAAATTGACATAATGAATATTTGTTCTATGTATAATAATTACGCAGTAAAATTAAACCGTATCTTTTTTTCCAAAAAATAGATTTCATTCTAATTTTCTCGAAAGCTATTAGAGATATTGGTAATATCATTGCAGCATCTGATAGACCTAATTAAACTCTACAACTGTCACAATGAATATTTGTTCTTAGATCAAATTTAGCAGTAAAATGAAACTATCACTTTTTTTTTCTTCCTCATTTTCTCGAAAGCTATTAGACATATTGGAAATGTCATTGCAGCATCTGATAAACCTTATTATACTCTACAACTGTCATTATGAATATTTGTTCTATGACTAATAATTACGCAATAATATAAAACCGTATCTTTTTTCCAAAATATAACTTTCTTCCTCATTTTCTCGAAAGCCATTAGAGATATTTGAAATATCATTGCTGCATCTGATAGATCTAATTAAACTCTACAATTACCATTATGAATATTCGTTCTATGTATAATAATTACGCAGTAAAATTAAACCGTATCTTTTTTTTTCCAAAAAATAGATTTCGTTCTAATTTTCTTGGAAGCTATTAGATATAATGGAAATATCATTGCAGCATCTGATGGACCTAATAAAACTCTACAACTGTCATAATGAATATTTGTTCTATGAATAATAATTACGCAGTAAAATTAAACCGTATCTTTATAAAAAATAGATTTCGTTCTAATATTCTCGGAAGCTATTAGAGATATTGGAAATATCATTGCAGCATCTGATAGAACTAATTAAACTCTACAATTGTCATAATAAATATTTATTCTATGTATAATAATTACGCAGTAAAATTAAACCATATCTTTTTTCCAAAAAATATTTTTCGTTCTAATTTTCTTGGAAGCTATTAGAGATATTGGAAATATCATGTTTGCACTTGATAGATCTATCTAAACTCTACAACTGACATAATGAATATTTGTTCTATGTATAATAATTACGCAGTAAAATTAAACCGTATCTTTTTTTCCAAAAAATTAATTTCGTTATAATTTTCTCAGAAGCTTTTAGAGATATTGGTAATATTATTGCAGCATCTGATAGACCTAATTAAACTCTACAACTGTCATAATGAATTTTTGTTCTTAGATCAAATTTATCAGTAAAACGAAACTATCAGTTTTATTTCTTCTTCATTTTCTCGAAAGCTATTAGACATATTGGAAATGTCATTGCAGCATCTGATAGACTTTATTATACTCTACAACTGTCATTATGAATATTTGTTCTATGACTAATAATCACGCAATAATATAAAACCGTATCTTTTTTCCAAAATATAACTTTCTTCCTCATTTTCTCGAAAGCCATTAGAGATATTGGAAATATCATTGCTGCATCTGATAGACCTAATTAAACTCTAGTTTTGCCATTATGAATATATATTCGTTCTATGTATAATAATTACGCAGTAAAATTAAACCGTATCTTTTTTTTCCAAAAAATAGATTTCGTTCTAATTTTCTTGGAAGCTATTAGAGATAATGGAAATATCATTGCAGTATCTGATAGACCTAATAAAACTCTACAACTGTCATAATGAATATTTTTTCTATAAATAATAATTACGCAGTAAAATTAAACCGTATCTTTGAAAAAAAAAATAGATTTCGTTCTAATTTTTTCGGAAGCTATTAGAGATATTGGAAATATCATTGCAGTCTCTGATAGAACTAATTAAACTCTACAACTGTCATAATGAGTATTTATCCTATGTATAATAATTACTCAGTAAAATTAAACCATATCTTTTTTCCAAACAATAGATTTCGTTCTAATTTTCTTGGAAGCTATTAGAGATATTGGAAATATCATGTTTGCAACTGATAGACCTATTTAAACTCTACAACTAACATAATGAATATTTGTTCTATGTATAATAATTATGCAGTAAAATTAAACCGTATCTTTTTTTCCAAAAAATAGATTTGATTCTAATTTTCTCGGAAGCTATTAGAGATATTGAAAATATCATTGCAGCATCTGATAGAACTAATTAAACTCTACAACTGTCATAATGAATATTTATTCTATGTATAATAATTACGCAGTAAAATTAAACCATATCTTTTTTCCAAAAAAATAGATTTCGTTCTAATTTTCATGGAAGCTATTAGAGATAATGGAAATATCATTGCAGCATCTGATAGACCTAATAAAACTCTACAACTGTCATAATGAATATTTGTTCTATGTATAATAATTACGCAGTAAAATTAAACCGTATCTTTAAAAGAAAAATAGATTTCGTTCTAATTTTCTCGGAAGCTATTAGAGATATTGGAAATATCATTGCAGCATCTGATATAACTAATTAAACTCTACAAATGTCATAATGAATATTTATTCTATGTATAATAATTACGCAGTAAAATTAAACCATATCTTTTTTCCAAAAAATAAATTTTGTTCTAATTATCTTGGAAGCTATTAGAGATATTGGAAATATCATGGTTGCACCTAATAGACCTATTTAAACTCTACAACTGACATAATGAATATTTGTTCTATGTATAATAATTACGCAGTAAAATTAAACCGTATCTTTTTTTTCCAAAAAATAGATTTAATTCTAATTTTCTCGAAAGCTATTAGAGATATTGGTAATATCATTGCAGCATCTGATAGACCTAATTAAACTCTACAACTATCACAATGAATATTTGTTCTTAGATCAAATTTAGCTGTAAAATGAAACTATCACTTTTTTTTTCTTCCTCATTTTCTCGAAAGCTATTAGACATATTGGAAATGTCATTGCAGCATCTGATAAACCTTATTATACTCTACAACTGTCATTATGAATATTTGTTCTATGACTAATAATTACGCAATAATATAAAACCGTTTCTTTTTTTCCAATATATAACTTTCCTCCTCATTTTCTCGAAAGCCATTAGAAATATTTGAAATATCATTGCTGCATCTGATAGACCTAATTAAACTCTACAATTGCCATTATGAATATTTGTTCTATGTATAATAATTACGCAGTAAAATTAAACCGTATCTTTTTTTCCAAAAAATAGATTTCATTCTAATTTTCTCGGAAGCTATTAGAGATATTGAAAATATCATTGCAGCATCTGATAGAACTAATTAAAATCTACAACTGTCATAATGAATATTTATTCTATGTATAATAATTACGCAGTAAAATTAAACCATATTTTTTTTCCAAAAAATAGATTTCGTTCTAATTTTCTTGGAAGCTATTAGAGATAATGGAAATATCATTGCAGCATCTGATAGACCTAATAAAACTCTACAACTGTCATAATAAATATTTGTTCTATAAATAATAATTACGCAGTAAAATTAAACCGTATCTTTAAAAGAAAAATAGATTTCGTTCTAATTTTCTCGGAAGCTATTAGAGATATTGGAAATATCATTGCAGCATCTGATAGAACTAATTAAACTCTACAAATGTCATAATGAATATTTATTCTATGTATAATAATTACGCAGTAAAATTAAACCATATCTTTTTTCCAAAAAATAGATTTCGTTATAATTATCTTGGAAGCTATTAGAGATATTGGAAATATCATGGCTGCACCTAATAGATCTATTTAAACTCTAAAATTGACATAATGAATATTTGTTCTATGTATAATAATTACGCAGTAAAATTAAACCGTATCTTTTTTTCCAAAAAATAGATTTCATTCTAATTTTCTCGAAAGCTATTAGAGATATTGGTAATATCATTGCAGCATCTGATAGACCTAATTAAACTCTACAACTGTCACAATGAATATTTGTTCTTAGATCAAATTTAGCAGTAAAATGAAACTATCACTTTTTTTTTCTTCCTCATTTTCTCGAAAGCTATTAGACATATTGGAAATGTCAATGCAGCATCTGTTAAACCTTATTATACTCTACAACTGTCATTATGAATATTTGTTCTATGACTAATAATTACGCAATAATATAAAACCGTATCTTTTTTCCAAAATATAACTTTCTTCCTCATTTTCTCGAAAGCCATTAGAGATATTTGAAATATCATTGCTGCATCTGATAGATCTAATTAAACTCTACAATTACCATTATGAATATTCGTTCTATGTATAATAATTACGCAGTAAAATTAAACCGTATCTTTTTTTTTCCAAAAAATAGATTTCGTTCTAATTTTCTTGGAAGCTATTAGATATAATGGAAATATCATTGCAGCATCTGATGGACCTAATAAAACTCTACAACTGTCATAATGAATATTTGTTCTATGAATAATAATTACGCAGTAAAATTAAACCGTATCTTTATAAAAAATAGATTTCGTTCTAATATTCTCGGAAGCTATTAGAGATATTGGAAATATCATTGCAGCATCTGATAGAACTAATTAAACTCTACAATTGTCATAATAAATATTTATTCTATGTATAATAATTACGCAGTAAAATTAAACCATATCTTTTTTCCAAAAAATATTTTTCGTTCTAATTTTCTTGGAAGCTATTAGAGATATTGGAAATATCATGTTTGCACTTGATAGATCTATCTAAACTCTACAACTGACATAATGAATATTTGTTCTATGTATAATAATTACGCAGTAAAATTAAACCGTATCTTTTTTTCCAAAAAATTAATTTCGTTATAATTTTCTCAGAAGCTTTTAGAGATATTGGTAATATTATTGCAGCATCTGATAGACCTAATTAAACTCTACAACTGTCATAATAAATTTTTGTTCTTAGATCAAATTTATCAGTAAAACGAAACTATCAGTTTTATTTCTTCTTCATTTTCTCGAAAGCTATTAGACATATTGGAAATGTCATTGCAGCATCTGATAGACTTTATTATACTCTACAACTGTCATTATGAATATTTTTTCTATGACTAATAATTACGCAATAATATAAAACCGTATCTTTTTTCCAAAATATAACTTTCTTCCTCATTTTCTCGAAAGCCATTAGAGATATTGGAAATATCATTGCTGCATCTGATAGACCTAATTAAACTCTAGTTTTGCCATTATGAATATATATTCGTTCTATGTATAATAATTACGCAGTAAAATTAAACCGTATCTTTTTTTTCCAAAAAATAGATTTCGTTCTAATTTTCTTGGAAGCTATTAGAGATAATGGAAATATCATTGCAGTATCTGATAGACCTAATAAAACTCTACAACTGTCATAATGAATATTTTTTCTATAAATAATAATTACGCAGTAAAATTAAACCGTATCTTTGAAAAAAAAAATAGATTTCGTTCTAATTTTTTCGGAAGCTATTAGAGATATTGGAAATATCATTGCAGTCTCTGATAGAACTAATTAAACTCTACAACTGTCATAATGAGTATTTATCCTATGTATAATAATTACTCAGTAAAATTAAACCATATCTTTTTTCCAAACAATAGATTTCGTTCTAATTTTCTTGGAAGCTATTAGAGATATTGGAAATATCATGTTTGCAACTGATAGACCTATTTAAACTCTACAACTAACATAATGAATATTTGTTCTATGTATAATAATTATGCAGTAAAATTAAACCGTATCTTTTTTTCCAAAAAATAGATTTCATTCTAATTTTCTCGAAAGCTATTAGAGATATTGGTAATATCATTGCAGCATCTGATAGACCTAATTAAACTCTACAACTATCACAATGAATATTTGTTCTTAGATCAAATTTAGCTGTAAAATGAAACTATCACTTTTTTTTTCTTCCTCATTTTCTCGAAAGCTATTAGACATATTGGAAATGTCATTGACACATCTGATAAACCTTATTATACTCTACAACTGTCATTATGAATATTTGTTCTATGACTAATAATTACGCAATAATATAAAACCGTTTCTTTTTTTCCAATATATAAATTTCCTCCTCATTTTCTCGAAAGCCATTAGAAATATTTGAAATATCATTGCTGCATCTGATATACCTAATTAAACTCTACAATTGCCATTATGAATATTTGTTCTATGTATAATAATTACGCAGTAAAATTAAACCGTATCTTTTTTTCCAAAAAATAGATTTCATTCTAATTTTCTCGGAAGCTATTAGAGATATTGAAAATATCATTGCAGCATCTGATATAACTAATTAAACTCTACAACTGTCATAATGAATATTTATTCTATGTATAATAATTACGCAGTAAAATTAAACCATATCTTTTTTCCAAAAAATAGATTTAGTTCTAATTTTCTTGGAAGCTATTAGAGATAATGAAAATATCATTGCAGCATCTGATAGACCTAATAAAACTCTACAACTGTCATAATAAATATTTGTTCTATAAATAATAATTACGCAGTAAAATTAAACCGTATCTTTAAAAGAAAAATAGATTTCGTTCTAATTTTCTCGGAAGCTATTAGAGATATTGGAAATATCATTGCAGCATCTGATAGAACTAATTAAACTCTACAAATGTCATAATGAATATTTATTCTATGTATAATAATTACGCAGTAAAATTAAACCATATTTTTTTTCCAAAAAATAGATTTCGTTCTAATTTTCTTGGAAGCTATTAGAGATAATGGAAATATCATTGCAGCATCTGATAGAGCTAATAAAACTCTACAACTGTCATAATAAATATTTGTTCTATAAATAATAATTACGCAGTAAAATTAAACCGTATCTTTAAAAGAAAAATAGATTTCGTTCTAATTTTCTCGGAAGCTATTAGAGATATTGGAAATATCATTGCAGCATCTGATATAACTAATTAAACTCTACAAATGTCATAATTAATATTTATTCTATGTATAATAATTACGCAGTAAAATTAAACCATCTCTTTTTTCCAAAAAATAGATTTCGTTCTAATTATCTTGGAAGCTATTAGAGATATTGGAAATATCATGGTTGCACTTGATAGATCTATTTAAACTCTAAAATTGACATAATGAATATTTGTTCTATGTATAATAATTACGCAGTAAAATTAAACCGTATCTTTTTTTTCCAAAAAATAGATTTCATTCTAATTTTCTCGAAAGCTATTAGAGATATTGGTAATATCATTGCAGCATCTGATAGACCTAATTAAACTCTACAACTGTCACAATGAATATTTGTTCTTAGATCAAATTTAGCAGTAAAATGACACTATCACTTTTTTTTTCTTCCTCATTTTCTCGAAAGCTATTAGACATATTGGAAATGTCATTGCAGCATCTGATAAACCTTATTATACTCTACAACTGTCATTATGAATATTTGTTCTATGACTAATAATTACGCAATAATATAAAACCGTATCTTTTTTCCAAAATATAACTTTCTTCCTCATTTTCTCGAAAGCCATTAGAGATATTTGAAATATCATTGCTGCATCTGATAGATCTAATTAAACTCTACAATTACCATTATGAATATTCGTTCTATGTATAATAATTACGCAGTAAAATTAAACCGTATCTTTTTTTTTCCAAAAAATAGATTTCGTTCTAATTTTCTTGGAAGCTATTAGATATAATGGAAATATCATTGCAGCATCTGATGGACCTAATAAAACTCTACAACTGTCATAATGAATATTTGTTCTATGAATAATAATTACGCAGTAAAATTAAACCGTATCTTTATAAAAAATAGATTTCGTTCTAATATTCTCGGAAGCTATTAGAGATATTGGAAATATCATTGCAGCATCTGATAGAACTAATTAAACTCTACAATTGTCATAATAAATATTTATTCTATGTATAATAATTACGCAGTAAAATTAAACCATATCTTTTTTCCAAAAAATATTTTTCGTTCTAATTTTCTTGGAAGCTATTAGAGATATTGGAAATATCATGTTTGCACTTGATAGATCTATCTAAACTCTACAACTGACATAATGAATATTTGTTCTATGTATAATAATTACGCAGTAAAATTAAACCGTATCTTTTTTTCCAAAAAATTAATTTCGTTATAATTTTCTCAGAAGCTTTTAGAGATATTGGTAATATTATTGCAGCATCTGATAGACCTAATTAAACTCTACAACTGTCATAATGAATTTTTGTTCTTAGATCAAATTTATCAGTAAAACGAAACTATCAGTTTTATTTCTTCTTCATTTTCTCGAAAGCTATTAGACATATTGGAAATGTCATTGCAGCATCTGATAGACTTTATTATACTCTACTACTGTCATTATGAATATTTGTTCTATGACTAATAATTACGCAATAATATAAAACCGTATCTTTTTTTCCAAAATATAACTTTCCTCCTCATTTTCTCGAAAGCCATTAGAGATATTGGAGGAGGAGGAGGAGGAGGAGGAGGAGGAGGAGGAGGAGGAGGAAGAGGAGGAGGAAGAGGAGGAGGTGGTGATCAGATTAGTAAGAAAACAAGACAAGACAAGAAAAAAAAAGAAAAATGAAAATATAAATTAGAAAGTCTGATTTAAAATTTCCAAAAATCATGGGACCATAATTTTCATCTTTATTTTTTTTCCTTCTTTCTTTTAAACCGGATTTAAGGTTTTTCTAATTTTTTTAACTCTATTTATCTATTTATTATCTATCAATCTCTATCTCTATCTATTTTTATTTCTATCTTTATCTCTACATATCTATTTATTTACCTATCTATCTATCTATCTATCTATCTATCTTTTTGTTGCTTTGGAAGATGGAAAAAAATATCTAATAACAGTAATATTGTTTTGATCAAAGGGAACGTGACTCTCTGTCCTCTTAGTGTGTTCCTTTCCCTTTTTTCCCATTTATTTCCCCTTAGTTTCCCCTTTGTTTCCCTTTGTTTCCCTTTATTTCCCTTTATTTCCCCTTAGTTTTCCCTTTGTTTCCCTTTATTTTCCCCTTTGTTTCCCTTTTCTTCCTCTCTCTTTCCCTTTCTTTCTCTTTGTTTACCTATATTTCCCCTTTATTTTCCTTTGTTTCCCTTTATTTCCCCCTTTGTTTCCCTTTGTTTCCCTTTTCTTCCCCTCTCCCTTTCTTTCCCTTTGTTTACCTATATTTCCCCTTTATTTTCCTTTATTTCCCTTTATTTCCCCCTTTGTTTTCCTTTATTTTCCCCTTTGTTTCCCTTTTCTTCCCCTTTCTTTCCCTTTGTTTACCTTTATTTCCCCTTTATTTCCCCTTTATTTCCCCCTTTGTTTCCCATTATTTCCCTTGATTTTCCTTTGTTTCCCCTTTGTTTCCCTGTTTCCCTCAGTTCCTAGTAAGGGATAATTTTTTTCCTCTACTCTATCATTTATCTTACTTTAGAGAGGAGGAAAATCAGGCAATACTCAATCAATCTCTCTCTCTCTCTCTCTCTCTCTCTCTCTCTCTCTCTCTCTCTCTCTCTCTCTCTCTCTCTCTCTCTCTCTCTCTCTCTCTCTCTCTCTCTCTCGAACATTTATCTTGTTTTATTTCCTCTCAATGTTCTCTTCTTCTCTTTTTCTCCTTTGTTTCACGCTTCCTCCTCCTCCTCCTCCTCCTCCTCCTCCTCCTCCTCCTCCTCCTCCTCCTCCTCCTCCTCCTCCTCCTCCTCCTCCTCCCATAGACCAGGACATAAACCTTCCTCGTTTTTGTGCTGATTAATTTTCTCTCGGAATCTATGTAGTTATTTCCCTTTATTTCCTTATTTTCCCTTTTATTTTCCCACTTTATTTTCCCACTTTATTTCCTCCCTTATTTCCACACTTTATTTTCCCTTATTTTTCCCTTTATTTCCTCCCTTATTCCCCCTTATTTTTTCTCCTAGTTTCCCCTTATTTCCCCATTTCATTCCCTTCATTCCCCTCTTATTTTTCCCTTATCTCCCCTCTTATTTCCCCTCTAAAATTTCCCTCCTACTTTCTCCTTATCTCCTCTTTACTTCTCCTTAATTCCCTCCCTCATGTATCCTCCTTATTTCCCATTTATTTCCCCCCTCCTTATTTCCCCCTCCTTATTTCCCTCCCTCCTGATTTCCCCCCCTCCTTATTTCCCCCTTCCTTATTTTCCCCTTCCTTATTTTCCCCTTCCTTATTTCCCCCTTCCTTATTTCTCCTTCCTTATTTCCCCCTCCTTATTTCCCCTTTATTTTCTCCTCCCTGTCCTACCTAACGTGTTCTGTGGTTGTATAAAAGGAACACAATGTAATCCCAGGTGTTCGCCAGGTAAGTAATCACCTCACCTTGACACACCTGTTGGGGAGGAGCAGGTGTGTGTGTGTGTGTGTGTGTGTGTGTGTGTGTGTGTGTGTGTGTGTGTGTGTGTGTGTGTGTGTGTGTGTGTGTGTGTGTGTGTGTGTGTGTGTGGCAAGATGATTTATTTATTTTATTATTATATTTTTTATATTAATTTTTTATTGTTTTATTTTTTTATTTTCCATTTAGAAGTACTGTATGTTGATTATATGGGTGGGTGGGTAACTCTGTGTGTGTGTGTGTGTGTGTGTGTGTGTGTGTGTATGTGTGTGTGTATGTGTGTGTGTGTGTGTGTGTGTGTGTGTGTGTGTGTGTGTGTGTGCATGTGCGCGCGTGTGTGTGTAATTTTATTTATTATTTTTTTCGAGAAGAATGACGTGATGTACTTAATGAGTAATCAAGTGACCATTAATTAACTACCAATTAGCCTAATTACACGGCGTCCCTAAATGGGGGCGGAGGGAGAGAGAAATAGGGCGGTAATTAAGCATAGATTATTTATTTATTTATTTTTTTTTTATTATTTTATTTTTTAGGAAGGAAATTAATGTTTTTTTTTTTTTTTTAGTATTGGTGGTGAATGAGGAGGGTTGTTGGGGGTGATTGGGGAAGGGTTGGGGAAGGGGTAGGGTTGGTTGGGTTGATTGGGGAAGGGGTGGGGGTTGGTTGGGATGGTTGGGGAAGGGGTGTGGGGTTGTTTGGGTTGATTGGGGAAGGGGTGGGGGGTTGGTTGGGTTGATTGGGGAAGGGGTGGGGGTTGGGGGTGATTGGAGAAGGGGTTTGGTTGGGGTTAGTTGGGGTTGGTTGGGGGTTGGGGTTGGTTGGGGTGGGTGGGAGTTGGGGTTGATTAGGGAAGAGGTGGGGGATGGGGGTGATTGGGGAAGGGGTGGGAGTTGGGGTTGGTTGGGGAAAGGGGGGTTGGTTGGGTTGATTGGGGAATGGGTGGGGGATGGTTGGGGGTGGTTGGAGATTGGGGTTGGTTGGGGTTGGTTGGGGGTTGAGGGTTGGAGTTGGTTGGGGAGGTACAGTTGTGGTTAGTATTGTTGTTGTTGTTATTATTATTGTTGTTGTGGTTGATTTTGTAATATTATTCTTGTTTTTTTCTTCATTTTTCCTCTTAATATTTTTCATGTGGTTGCTATTTTTTTTTCCATTTTCTTCTATATTCTTCTTATTCTCCTCTCCTCTCCTCTCTCCTTCTCTCCTCTCCTCTATTCCTCTTCTCTCTGTCTCTCCTCCTCATCTATCTACCATCATCTTCTATCTTCCTTTCCTTCATTCTTGGCTTTGTCTTCCTCTGTTTTTTTCCTCTCCCTTCCTCTCCCTTCCCCTCCCTTCCCCTCCCTTCCTCTCCCTTCCTCTCCCTTCCTTGTATTTCCTCTCAAGACATGAAGCTTAGTACTAAACCTTTTACCTGAAATATACTGTGTTACGTGTCCAAGGGGAGAGAGAGAGAGAGAGAGAGAGAGAGAGAGAGAGAGGAGTCATTTTCATCATCATTAACGACAACAAGAATAATAATAAAAATGATAAAATGTAACAATGATATCTACCACTATCTAAACACACACACACACACACACACACACACACACACACACACACACACACACACACACCTTGGCTACACGACACATCTTCTAATTAAAAGTTTCTCACAGGTATTCATGCTTTGCTCACTCCCAGGTAACATCAAGGTAACATCAAGGTAACATCAAGGTAACATCAAGTAACATCAAGGTAACGTCAGGTAACATCAGGACCACTTACCTACACCTGCCTTTGTTTAACTTAGAATAGGTGTGTTTTTGGCGCGCTTTTTCTCAGTTTTTAATTTAATTTGCATTGTAATTAACGGGTTTTTTTTTATGTTCGTTTTTTTTTTTTTTTTTTTTCCTATTTTTCTGGTTTTTTTCCCTTCAGTTTCTTTGAATTTTCATTTTATTGTTTTTTTTTTTTTTGTCTAATTTTCTCTCATTCTATTTTTATTATTGTATTCTATCGGCGTTATATATCCAATTTTTTTCTTGCGTTCTATTTAATTTCCATTCTCTCTCTCTCTCTCTCTCTCTCTCTCCTCTCTCTCTCTCTCTCTCTCTCTCTCTCTCTCTCTCTCTCTCTCTCTCTCTCTCTCTTCTCTCTCTCTCTCTCTCTCTCTCTCTCTCTCCTCTCTCTCTCTCTCTCTCCATTCCTATTGGTATTACATTCTAGTAAAAAAAATCACGTGTTAATTATCAACTTTTTTTCTTAATTTTCCTTGCAGTTTAATTTTTCCTGATAATCACACTCATTATTTTTCTCTCTTTTTTTTTTTTTTTTTTTTTCAAGCGTTCATTAATTAAGGTCAATGTTCATTAAAATTCACGTAACTTGGCGGAAGATTAAAAAAAAAAAAAAAAAAAAAAGGAAAAGATGATGTAGTTTTGTGTTTAAGAATTATTATTTTTATTCCTAAGTCTTTGTTACGTTTGATTTAATTACAGGTGAGAGAGAGAGAGAGAGAGAGAGAGAGAGAGAGAGAGAGAGAGAGAGAGAGAGAGAGAGAGAGAGAGAGAGAGAGGAGAGAGAGAGAGAGAG